>JAGDYQ010000040.1:2078159-2168363 GCA_021962125.1 Bulinus truncatus
CTCCTACCATTGGGCCCTACAAAGACTTATTAAAGGCACACACACACACACACACACACACACACACACATATATATATATATATATATATATATATATATATGTGTGTATGTGTGTGTGTGTCTGATGTACAATTCCATTTTAAATGTCTGTAATGAAATACTTCTTGTTTGTCCAGGCTCCTGAAACAGTTAACTCATAATACCGCATTTAATTTTACTACTAAGTAAAAGATTAACCTTGCATTGTTTCCCCATTGTAGTCCAGGTTATGCGGGTAACCGATTACCTTTCCAGCTTCGATCAACTTGTTTACAATTGGTTGTGGATGGACGAGGTTTATTTCAAGCTGACCACCTCGTCCGTGATACTCTGGGACAGAAACAAACATTGTCTGGTCATATGTAAGTAATCCTTACATCAATCACTACATAAATCAATTCATTCATTAACGGAACGTACTCTTTATATAAAGTCTAGGAATTGGCAGTGGCGTATGAATAAAACTGTGGGTTGTGCGGCTGCACAGGGGCGCCAAAACTAGGAAGGGGAGCCTAAAGAGCACTGTTCAAAGTTTTCGCACTTTTGAGATTGGTAAGAGGGTGCCGAAAAATGTGACTCGTACAGGGCGCAACAAGAGATAGCCCAGGCTCTGGGAGTAAGTGATAAATAATAGATGTCTCAAATATTGTGTCATAGTTTTCTTCTTTTGTATATTCATTATTTTTTGGAATATAAATTATTTCTATGTCCAAAATGTAAACAATACAATAATCAAGTCTGGGGGGAGGGGATAGAGATTAATATCCCTACCTGAGTTTTTCAAATGCTCTATTTGCACATCTTCAGACTTCTTACAGCCAATCCACTTATCCGTCTCAGGTATTGGGCCCACCTGTCAAAGTCGTGTCTGGACCCACGTACGTACTGCATACCATTGAGACTGCCTGATCCACCAAGTACTTTACCCCTGGGCCAGTATGAACGCTAAAAATATAGGTTCAATAGTACTTTTTTTTTAAAATGTAGGTATTGAACTGTATCAAGAACGACAACTATACAATGTATTGTCACAGTATTGTATAATCAATGAAAGAATACACATGTTCATGGGCGTCGCTAGGAATTTTTCCAGGGGGGGGGGCAAATAACAACTTTATGACATTTTTTTTTTAAATGTAAGGGGGGGGGGAGCAAATGCCCCCCTCTTATATGACATTTTTTCAAAATGTAGGGGGGGGAGCAAATGCCCCCCCCTTGCCCCCCCCCCCCCCATGAATACGCCCATGCACATGTTAATTGAAATTATTCGAATCTATTAGCTTATCGAGTTACCCTCATTCCTTTCGCCGCGGAACATTCCTTTCGCCGCGGAACAGAGTACTCCGCAAAGCAAAAATAATCGTTAACAAGGGTTATCGTCCCTGGGTCTGGTGGGTGTATTATTGCTTTATATCTATGACTTCATTATTTTTATTTCCCATCAGTGTACCAGTTTTACAGTGTTTTTGATTTCAAAAAGGGTCACTACGCTGATGTATTTCAACTAGGGCCGTAGAAAATATTTCCGGGCTCAGGTGCTAAGCAAACATGTGGGCCCTTTTAAAAAAAAATTCAATGTTCAAATTACATTTAAAATTAAGCGAATGGGGACGTTTTGAGCTTAATGGGCCACCCTGGAGCCTATGGGCCCCAAATATCGGTACCACCTCAATACATCATCACACTAATCTCTTATAAGCGTTTCACAACAAAAAGTCACAGTTTAGGGTTAGGTGGAAATAACGAAAAAGTTAAGTGCTCCACACTTGAAGTTCATTAAAAGCTAACTAATGAACTAATGAACCAATGAAATAATGAACCAACGAACAAATGAACTAATTAACCAATGAACTAATGAACCAATGAACTCATCAAGAATTATAAATGCTCACGTTTGCATAGCTTTATTAACGCGTTGCACTGTTCAATACGTCGCTTTAGATAAAAGGTGAGCAAACCTATTAACAAAGTGAGTCAAAATGGATTCTTAATTTTGTAAAAAGTGCGGGACCAATTGCATATATATATATATATTCATTTGTGTGTGTGTGTGTCGAGTGTTTTGATAAATAGTTGAGAGCAGCAGTCTGGTGCTGACCGGGTAAAATAACCTGAATGACCAAACTAGGCAAGCTGGTCGTAGATTGTTTGCCTGTACTAGCTTAATAGCTGAGAAATAAAAGCGTTCCCATGCTAATTGAGCATTTATACCTGATTCTATTGAGTAAATATAGTAAGGCTTCAAAGAATATTGTTTATGCTGAAGGTGGAGGTGGAGGGGGGTTAGGGTGAACTGTCGCATCGCCATTATACTAGCTGTGCCCTGCAAAAACCTTTGCATAGAGTTATATCCCCTTAGGCTTAATCGGTAGGCTAGATTATTTTTGGTTTCGGGCAGATCCGATTTTTTCATGATTGTATCTTAAACTGGAATACTGTCGTATTAATTCTGTACTTTCGATTTAATGCAGAACTCAAATATATGAGTTTATATCTCAGCTCAAACAAGACTAAATCATAACTTACTCCGTCTCTGAGGCCTTGCATGGAAACATTGTTTGGTTTGGTATAGTAATCCCAGTCAACGTCAGACTTGAGCAAGGTTGGGGTCAGCCCAGGTGTAGCTATAGCCTCATTTCCTGTGTCATCTGGACCTGCTTCCAGCAGCAGCACCGTGACATCAGGATCCTCTGACAGACGCCCGACCAGGACACATCCAGCGGACCCAGCACCAACTGTCAGTCGAATTAAACATTTAAGATTGTCCATTTATTTATTGGAAACATTCGCCCAATCGTTATTTGTAAAAAGTTAAAAAGATAAGAATTTGTATCCTGTATAATAGCTTTGAAGTCTTTGTAGGGCCCAATGCGCGTGAAGGGGCCTGGGGCTTAAGGGGTCTTCAACAAAATAATGAACTTGAAAGATTTTTTTTTTAACTGTGCATTTAACGTATCACATCTTTTCAAATATATTTATAAATTGATTATTACAAAAAATATAAATCTACAGATCGATAATATAGCTGAAAATGATCTTGTAGTACAGCCAGGCACTGTTTCTTAGAAGAGCCCGTTTAGTAGAGGGAGCAAAATTATTATCTACTAAGTACTAAAAGTGTAACAGGCTGTGCGCATATGTTGAAATAATGAACGGTGCATGTTGGGTCGAAAACAAACGCCACGGTCAAAAATACATAATGACTTTTACATTTACATATAGAGTTTTTTTTAGAGACATAGATGTATATGTTATAGGCAAAGTGTGAAATGCCGGCATTCTATAGAATGCCTAGGCATTGTATAGAATGCCTGGTGATTTTAGGCAAAGTATAAAATTTTTAAATTGTGCATACTTTTCCTAGGCATTCTATACAATGCCTAGGCATTGTATAGAATGACTAGTGTCGTTTTGGCAAAGTATAAAATTTCTAAATTGTGCATACTTTTCCTAGGCATTCTATACAATGCCTAGGCATTGTATAAAATGACTAGTGTCGTTTAGGCAAAATATCAGAAAAGAACAACAAAAGCCTTTATTGATAAAAACGTATTTTAATATGGAATGAATGCAAAATAAAGCATATGATGTTCATACCGTAAAAAACAACGACAGCAGATTGAAGTATTTGCTTCAGCAGGTAAGACTGGATTCACACTTAGAATTGTACTGTACTTAATTTTCTCCTTTCTGACAAAACACTTCATATTTTGGTATTTTGATCTGTCATGTTCATATTTCACGAATTAGTGAAGAATTGATAAATAATGAAAAGATGTTGTTTCTGGTGAAAACAAGCAGAACACAACTGGAATGAGCTACTTGTTGCAGCAGGGAAGACTAGAATGGCATTTTGAATTGCATTTAATTTTCTTTTTCACACAAAGACACCTCATAGTTTGGCATTTCGTCTTGCATTTACATCTGACGAATCCTTGGCCGCTTCCTGTAGACTGAGAAGTAGCAGCAGATCGGAGAGCTATTTCAAGGTCAGGAACGTCTTCCGCTTTTATTAAATCTTTTGGACATACGGTGAATTCTGATCTGGCATATAGCTGCTTCAAGATTCCATGTGCAGTTCCAAGGCGGTAAAAGCCATCTTCTGTCATGCTCATAACAACTGCCAACAGATTTCGTGAGTCTCCCCGCCCTTTGTCAACATCGGGAATCGGAACTCGCACAGTGGCTCCCAAAAGCGCAGGAGGAAATTTTTTGTCCGAATCCCTTTTCATTCTTTTCGCCTGCATTTCAAGGTTCCATTTCGATTCCATTTTATTTTTTATAGCTTTCTCAATATTGAAACAAACAGTGCACACAATGCTAACACCATAACCTTCTACTTCGTTGTCGTCATCGTCTTTAGGGGAATGCCCACAGATAACATGAACACTTCGGCTACACTTTCGACATGTATGAGCACCGCTGGTTTCCTTTAAGCAAACGCAACAGGCAGTGGAAGAGGCCAGTTACATACTTTGCCGAACGGGTACTCGGCATTCTATAGAATGCCTAGGCAATGTATGAAATAGCAATTCATTTCATACTTTGCCTGAAAAATTTAGGCATTCTATACATTGCCTAGGCATTCTATAGAATGCCGGATTTTACACTTTGCCTATAACATATATAAGACGCACAGAGAGATGTGTGTTTATTAATGTGTCAAAAAGGTATACATGTATTGAAAATGAAACATTTTAAGAAAAAAAAATAACACCACCATAAACATATTTACTTACAGCAGGGCTTATAGTGAAAGTACTGCGCGGTGAGAGAGAGAGAGAGAGAGAGAGAGAGAGAGAGAGAGAGAGAGAGATCTTGATGGCACGCTATGAACACATTTGTGGCGCATGCCGATGGTTGATGTGTGATCTATTTATAGCTCTTTGTTATCAAGGGTTTGTTTACATGTCTCACGCACTTTACATTTTAGCACGACTTATGTTGTTCTGTTTATTTCCCATGAAAACATAAACTACAAGTTTTGCAATTTATTTACAAAATAATAAAAAAAAAAATCGTTATTAAATACTTAGTTAAAACTTTATGAGATGCAAGAAGAGGAAATGATAATGTATTGGCTATATAATTTTTTTTTTATATGAGCATCAAAATCAGAACACAATTCTAACAAACAAATCTATAGAAGGTTAGTCATCACAACTTACCGACAATATAGTCATACGTGAGATTTAACTTTTCTCGGAAATCTATGACGTTTGACGTCTCTTCTTTAGTGATGAGATAAATGTTGATTAAAATAGCCGACACAGCAATCACACCGACCCGAAGTAAAGTGGACATTTTGAAATGTGATACTAGCCTTCAGTCCCATTAGCTGCGCTTCAGCAGGCTGAACGTAACGATCAACGCTGTACACAAGTACACGTTTGTCATCTCAAAATCATGAATGAAACAACTGGTAAACTGATGTTACATGAGAGTATACTGATGTTATTTCGGGGGAATTGGGAATTCCCAGTAAATTTTGTAATGGGTGTTGGCATTAAGGGTTACCGATTTTGTTCTATGAGGGACGTGCTTAGCCCCAACGCACGCTACGGGCCTGGACGTGCTGGTTCATAAAAGCCCATGAAGAGCAGTTTTAAGAAATGCCCAAAAGGGGTAGCCTGATTGGGTTTTCCCGACAGTTTTGGTGACTTCAATCAGGGGCGCCGAGAGCCAACAATGGCCCCAAGGCAGGACATCATTGCGGGCCCCTAAATAAACAATGAGTCGTGAAAAAATTGACATGGTCGAGGCGACCGGGCCCCCTTTACAGATGCGGGCCCCCTGGCAATGACACCCTCCCTCTCGGCGTGCCTGACTTCAACTACCATTTAACTTCGCGAGGATTTCAGCTGCTTTTGAAATCCATGTAAATAGCTAATTAAAGGATAAAATAACATATTGATTACACATTCTGCATATTGTGAAGCGTGTTATTAAGCATACATTACTAACAGTGTCTTGCCTAATACGTTTGTACAATTTTCATTTGCTTATATATCTAAATTCTAAATTCATTTACTTTTATTTGATTTCATTCAAGAAGAGTCATTTGATGAACAAAAACAAATGCGCACCAAGAATTCTCTCGCGATCCTTTTCTTTTAGTGGCATGTACATTGATTTGGACTCTCTCGATAAATTGGGAAGAAAATAGGTCACCGAAATGAACCAAAGAGGATGTCAATTCAAAATTAAAACGCATAAACATCTATATATCGCATACACACACACACACACACACATGTACATCACACTTTGCACACAACGACACACACACGATGAGAGAGAGAGAGAGAGAGAGGCTAATAAAAATGCAAGTCACATTAACAAAAATTAATACATAAAAAATACTACTACTAATAATAATAATAATAACTT
This sequence comes from Bulinus truncatus, assembly GCA_021962125.1. Lineage (NCBI taxonomy): Eukaryota > Metazoa > Mollusca > Gastropoda > Planorbidae > Bulinus > Bulinus truncatus. The sequence continues at coordinate 2,084,591 of JAGDYQ010000040.1, forward strand.
TTTAATAAAAGCCACACAAAACTCATTAAATATTTGAGAACGTCTGTCGCAGCCCCGTAGCGTGAAAATTCTACAGGAGGGGCCAGGCATTCTACAGCAGGGGCCAGGCAATAGCAGGGGGGGCCAGGTAATACATTTTACTAAGTAGAAAAAATAAGCAGGGGGGGCCAGACAAAACGCAGGGGGCACGGCCCCCTGCCCCCCCCCCCCGCACGCTACGAGCCTGGTCTGTCGATACCATTCTTCCGAAATTTCTCTCCACTTCAGATTCAGATTTAATTCCCCAAACTGATCTTCTCTATTGTACCATGACTAGAATAGAAAACTCGAACCAGTGGGTACCCATTTTAGTCAGGGCTCGATTTACCGCCGGGGATGATCCCCGGCACTGAGACCTGTCATCCACGGCTCTGCTTTAGCTATATATATATATATATATATATATATATATATATATATATATATATATATATATATATATATATATATATATATCTCACTGCCGGGGATGAAACCATAGACATTTATCTCCGGCTCTGTCTAAATTTTTTTTTTCTTAAATCGAGCACTGACTTTAGTTAGTATGAGAATGTAACACGTCATGCTGTCTTTCAAGTGGAACTGTCAGGACTTTTACGTCAATACATGCCTAAAAATATCAATAAAGGGCATTGGACATTTCAGTAAAACTTTCCAAATATTGATGTTTTCTTCATAAATATTGATGTTTTATTTTTAATTTGTCAGACGCTATTTAACAATGTTAACAATAAGTTCATTTATATCAATTGGTTTCCATTATAGCATATGACCATTATAATAAAATAGCCTATGTTGGAGGTTTTGGGGGGAAGGGGGCGGCTAGTGTCGAGTCTCACCAGCACGGGTACCATTGTATAATTGTGGAGTTAAAAATGATTAAAACACACACAGGCTACTTTATCAAGTTTGAAAAGGAGTGGAACAATGGGGCATCCACCTGGTTACGTAGTCCATTTCTATAACACGCCCAATGTGCCATTATTAACAAAGACGCAGAAAAGTCTGATTGTGAAAGGCATATCATTGTTTAAATGTGAAAGGCATATCATTGTTTAAATGTGAAAGGCATGTCATTGTTTAAATGTGAAAGGCATGTCATTGTTTAAATGTGAAAGGCATGTCATTGTTCAAATGTGAAAGGCATATCATTGTTTAAATGTGAAAGGCATATCATTGTTTAAATGTTCACACGTATATATAGTATTTATTGAATCGAGAAAAAATTCGATTTTTTTTTCTGTCTATTAGATAAAAGACCTTTGGACTCATCATAGCTCTCCTGCTTTAGAAAACACAATCAATTCACATCCATTTATGGAACAAAAATAAAAAGGTTTTCAAAGTGATGTAAAAACATGGTAGACTGTATATCCTTGTAAAAAAAATCGAATACATAAAAGTAAAAAAAAATGAACAATAATGTAAACTATAAAACATCCTATGATTGCAATGGCTGTCGTCCTTTTATTAAATCTGCTGCTTTTTCAGCAATCATGATTGTTGCTGCTTGAGTATTTCCTGAAACAATCCACGGCATGACTGAAGCATCCACAACTCGAAGATTAGAAATACCTTTAACTCTGTAAAGACAAAACAATGCAATAGAGTTAAAATGAAATGGCCAATGAACAAAACAGACAATGTTGTGACATGCTATGGACAAGTGTTTTGACTCGAATGTCTTCTTCACTTTTAAGTAAATGTTCAGATGATAGTTTGTAAATATACACATGCTAGTATGTAAATTTACACACGATAGTTTGTAAATGTACAAATGATAGTCCGTATATATACACATGTTAGTTTGTAAATGTACACATGGTAATTTGTAAATGTACACATGATATTTTGTAAATGTACACATGATATTTTGTAAATGTACACATGATATTTTGTAAATGTACACATGATATTTTGTATATGTACACATGATATTTTGTATATGTACACATGATATTTTGTAAATGTACACATGATATTTTGTAAATGTACACATGATATTTTGTAAATGTACACATGATATTTTGTAAACGTACACATGATATTTTGTAAATGTACACATGATATTTTGTAGTACTCATTTTACAAAAAAAAACATCAACTAATGTTGACTAAAAAAAATGCTTATAAACAAAGATATATAAGACCTTATAAATTAATCATGCACTAAAATAGCTCAATGAAAGTAATAGACTGCACCATAATTTATTTTTCTACTGGATTGAACTAAATTACATAGAATATGAACACATTTAATTTAACATAAATAGTCATTCAACCTGACCTTATGATTCCGCCATTTCATTTGCTTAGTTGTTCTCCATGATCCGGGTACTTTTTTTTTTATTACAATAGTAAAATGTCGGGGCTTTGAGCTTCAAAAGCTCAATGAAAAGATGCTTGAAAAAGTAGGCTACTTGTGTTAAAAAGCCATAATATATTATCCGTGGATTGCACACTGTAGTCACAGAATGATAATAAGAAAACAAATCCTGAGATGACAGTTATCAACAAATTAGTTACTGCTCAGCATAAGCTTGGCATTAGAGGGGTTAATTTTTAGGACTTACCATAAAATATGTAGGCCCAAACCTTTTCTTTAATTTATAGAACCGACCGAATGTGTTCGTCAAATAGATGACATTTTTTATAGCAAAATATGTGATAAAGCTTAAGTTATTGGTTTTAGCCAATAAATAAATGACCTCTCTAGCAACATACATTTTTTTTGTATTCGCACAAACAAAATACTTTAATGTGTCATTTATCTTTTCATAAAAGTTTAACGGAGATCATTTCAGAAAAATACAAATAACTTTTTTAATAATAATCATAGTGCCATGTTTACTATAAACATTGTTCGTAGACTGACCTCAGTTCTGGGTCCACCACTGCAGTTGAGTCATTGGCTGGCCCCATCTTACACGTCCATACAGGGTGGTAGACTGTAAGTGGTCGGTGTTTGATTAGACACTGCCAGTATTCGTGAGATTTGAACCGATGTGCTTCACAAGCCCTGGCAGGCTTCTTCTCTGAGGGTTCTGCGCCAACAGCTTTGAGTACGTCTGTGTTGACAAATTTCTCACACTCTTGAGCACCTGAAGTTGTGGGTGGAAGAGATCATGTGTGTAAGAAAAATAGCATGCGTGTAGGAGAATATCACATGTGTAGGACAATATCATGCATGTAACAGAATATATCGCTGTCGTGAGACATATATGTCGATACTTAGATAGATCAACAAAATTATATTTCATTTCGATAGGGAATGTTCCAGTGCGGAACCTAGGGATTTCGGGGCCCGTGGGGCTTGGCCTCTATGATGGCCCCCCTCAAGCTGGGACGAGGGAGTACTTTGTATTTTGTACCCCCTCCCCCTCCCTAGTTAACCTCTGGATTGTCTACATACTATATATTGAAAATTATAAACAAATGTACCCCTTCAATAAGAGCAATATGTTACAAACTTCATGACCCCCCACCCCCGTAACAACATTCGTGGATATTATTTAATTATTTATTTGCGGTATATTAGGTATTTCATCGATCCTTACACCCTTACATATATAACGGATTATAATAAAAACCGATAACCCCCTTCTATCCAAGAATTATATAAAATGTGAACACTCCCTTAATGAGTCATTCATTATGACATTGGACACAAACTTGCCCTCAATGATTTTAAAGAACGGTAATACCCTCACACTAACCTATATTTTTTTATTAACTTAATGAATTAGTTAACTTAGCTAACAGCGACCTGCAATTTGTGTGCGTGTTTAAAAGCGATATTTTGTATGACTCATAACAAAACAGATGGGTAAATAAAGTGACCAATAATTGCCAAAGTGGACACTACATCATGTGATGTCCATTGATGACCTACAATCATCCGTACAGTTAAAACTTCAAGAGGCCAGAAAAAGATGGGGTGTTTTTTCTGGGGGGACTAAAATATGACGGAACATTTAAATCAGCACCTATGACTCATTAGCTACGATAAACATTCTTCGGTGCTGTACATGGGTAGAAATAGATTGAGAAAAAAAGTAAAAAATAAAATATAATAAAAGATACAATAATCTCCTCTCCCCCCTTTTGGTATCCATCTTGGGGAAAAAATGACTGCCGAATACCTGCTATTAACAGTTCTATATCTTGTTAACCCTATAACTAATGTAACATTACCTGCTATTAACAGTTCTATATCTTGCTGTTTTTCGAGGTAATTCGGTTCTATGTTGGGGTAATCAAAAGGATCTCTCGATGTCAGAGTTATCTTTCCTCTACTCTCTGGCCGAAGTAATGTAGGCATACACATGCCTCCATAGGTGTCCTCCCTTCTTTCTGCCATTTGTTCTTTGACCTGACGATACATGGCAAAATAAATAATTATATTAATATAATAGTACTGTAGAGTGCATATAACAAGAGTATTAAAAAGACAAATCTCTTCCTAATAATGTTTTTAAATTAAAATCACTTTTCAACTTTTCACGGTTCTTTGGTTCGCTTCATGGAATACAACCCAAAGTCACGTTAGTGGACCCCTTTCATTTAAGGGCCACGTCTGGTGCAGTAATCTGCTATACAATTACTTGGTATCAGTGTATGATCAAAGCCAGGGCCGCTTTATCCTATAGTAGGCACTGTGCCTAGGGCCTACGGACTTTTTAAGGACCTACGGAAGTCAGAACATAAAGTGAAAACAAGTGCATTCTTGAAAAATATTAAAAAATGAAATCGGGGAGGGCCTACGACTTTGAAAGTGCCTAGGGCCTACGACTTTGAAAGTGCCTAGGGCCTACGACTTTGAAAGTGCCTAGGGCCTACGACTTTGAAAGTGCCCAGGGCCTACGATGACCTTAAAACGGCCCTGATCAAAGCTACTAGTTCGTTGTCCATGATTAGCTGGCTGTAACCCTGTTCTCTTATTTGACTGGTTCCTAATTAATGATAATACTACAAGACTCCAAAAAACAAAGATGTTATGAATCTGAAATATACGTGTTATAAAACATACGTCGTCAGTGTAGCCAAAAGGTTTCAACATGAGTGGTGGCAGCAGGATACTGAAGAAATGGATCTCTAGGTCTGGCCAATCTACAGATTTGGCTTCTTTGGAAATGGACTTGAACGCCAGAGCCTCACATTGATAGGGCGATGCCAGTGGACCTGGTCCAATGAGAGAAGAATATGGGAATGGGAATAGTAAACTACATTTATCAATAATCATTGAAAATGATTTATGAAAAGAAAAAAATCATTATTATCAATTTAACAGGAATATTGAATATAATTAATAGTAATAAAAAAGAGTAACAAAACTGTTTCAGTTTATGGTCGTACAGAACCCAACTAAACAGAAGCATGAAGTTTAGGTAATAGTAGCATGAAGTTTAGGTAATAGAAGCATGAAGTTTTTGTAATAGTAGCATGCAATTTAGGTAATAGTAGCATGCAGTTTAGGTAATAGTGTCATGATGTTTTTGTAATAGTAGCATACAGTTTAGGTAATAGTGTCATGAAATTTAGGTAATATTAGCATGTAGTTTAGGTAATGATCCAGACCCTAGTACATTGACGTACCCTTTCCAAATAATTTATACTGGAGATAACTCCATAAACTCACGAAGCTCCTAGCCGTGGCAGTGAGTGATCGATTAATGAAAAAGCCAATCTCAAACATCACATGATCTTGGAGGTTTTCACCGACTGGTAGATCAGCTAGTACAGGAATCTATGTGGGAAAAAATACTTTTACTGGTAGTTAAAATAAAGTAACCTATTAATCGACCAAGTTAGAAAGTAAAGTAGAAACAATTATGAATGAAATGTAAGAAGGTAAAGGCAATAAATTATAGGGTGTTAATAAACATGTTTCACATAAAGATAATATATTATGTTTTGAGGCAATATTTGAATTCTCAACCACTATTAGGTGACATGTCTAGAGATATGTTTAGGAATATTGTGGCCCTAGACAGGGACTTTCAAAAGAGTTTGGGGCCCTAGACACAGACTTTCAGAAAAGTTTGGGGCCCTAGACAGAGACTTTCAGAAAAGTTTGGGGCCCTAGACACAGACTTTCAGAGAAGTTTGGGGCCCTAGACACAGACTTTCAGAAAAGTTTGGGGCCCTAGACACAGACTTTCAGAAAAGTTTGGGGCTCTAGGCAGAGACTTTCAGAAAAATTGGAGAACCTATGCAAAAGTAAAATAATGTCGTTTAATACGATTAAATTCTTGAATAGGCTCTGTCTCCGTAGAGGCAGGCCCACCGACAGAAATTTCGGGCCCCTGGGCAAGGCTGTCACGGGCCCCCCGTGCTGATAATAATATTTTCAAAAGTTGATTGGCCAGCTCAGTCCGGGCCCCTAAAACTCGCCGGGTCCCTGGGCATTTGCCCCCCCCCGCCCCACCCTCGGCGGCACATAAAAAAAGCTCCATGGAGTGAATTTGTATATCCCCCAACACAGAAGATTCAGTACTTTGGGTGCCTAGCACAAACAATTTTGTCCACTATATCAGTGCTTCTCAAAGTGGTGGGCCGTGGCCCCCTAGGGGCCGTGGACTGTTCGTAGGGGAGCCGTGGAATTTCGAAAAATAAAAAAAAATTAAGCAATCTAAACCAAAAAAAAAAATAGGGGGGGGGCGCGAAATATTGATTGGCGTTCCAAGGGGGGCTGTGACTTCAAAACGTTTGAGAAGCACTGCACTAGACGACCCATAGTCTGGAACATGAAGATGACGATTGAAACCCACCCAGTTAACAGAAATAATAAAAAAGGCGGGAAAAAAACATTATGACTACAATTAATACTTTTAAAATGAAAAAAAAAACAAAAACGGATTGATAAAAGTATCAATAAATACTGGCCTGTATTTAAAACAGAACTAAACTAAACCTAACTTTATGTTTAGATACATTTATTATCTCAAATTATGCTATAGTCTTACAAAAGCCCAAAATTAAATGTACCTTCAGACTATCAAGGTGTTCCTTTGGCCCAATACCAGACAACATAAGTAACTGAGGGGAACCAATAGCACCAGCCGATAAAATGATTTCTTTATTGGCATGAATGATTTGTTTCCTGCCATTTCTGATCACTGCAACACCTTTAGCTTTATGATTTTCTATCAGCACCTAAGATTTAGTTAAAGATTGAAATGATGTTACATATAAGAATCACTATTCAAATTTTTAATGCGCACACACAGACGTTTTCAAGTGGCACCAATCATTCTTTTTAAATTATAAACATCAAGAAATGGAACAAATATGTTAAAATATGTTAAGCAATCTTTTAAATTATAAACATCAAGAAACGGAACAAATATGTTAAAATACTTAAATACACTGACACTTATAAAACGTGGAGCATTGATTAAAGGGTCTTAGAACAACTAGCCAGCAATACATACTGACAAAACATTTACCTGTGTAACGTGTGAATCAGTCGCCACATGTAAGTTTGCCCTGTCCCATGTGGAATGAACAAATGCGAAACTTGTCGACCACCGCTGGCTATTTTTAGAGTTGACTTGTGAATACGATGTACCTAACGAGATAGTATTAAACGAAATATCTGTTCCAATGGTTTCTTAATTGCTTCAAACTAAAAGTTGAATTTTAAAAATAATTTTAAAAGTTTTTCAATGAACGAAAATATCATAAAGAGGTAATGCTGAAAGTTACTGTATAGATTCAATTTATTTTTATTCTATAAAAAAAATTCTTGACTACAGAGCAGCTCTACAACTTTTTGAGGAGAGGAGGGGAGGGGGCTCTAGGCTTGAAAATGTTTCGCCCTATAAATCTTAAATAACAAATATTCCTTTAACACCCCCTCCCCCAGCACACTGGTAAGTCTTCCTAGAATTATTAGCTTATGTCTCAACAGGGACCGCCATTCTCGGTTCTAGGCAGCCGCCATGTTGGCCTTGCAAACGGCTCTGCTTGTTGTCTACTGGAATAGTCGCCTGCTATAAATAGCTATAATGAAAACATCTTATACATATAAGTATAAGGAGCCTATTACCTTGCATTGTTTTCCCATTGTAGTCCAGGTTATGCGAGTAACCGATTACATTTCCAGCTTCAATCAACTTGTTTACAATTGGTTGTGGATGAACGGAGTTTATTTCAAGCTGACCACCTTGTCCGTGATACTCTGGGATAGAAATAATCAAAATTACATCTCACGTCTATAAACAGTAGGCCCAGTCACTAAATATTTTATTCCATAATATTATTTATTTCTCTCTCTCTCTCTCTCTCTCTCTCTCTGTCTCTCTCTCTCTCTCTCTCTCTCTATATATATATATATATATATATATATATATATATATACTTATAAGAGGCATTCGTTGTCTGTCTGTCTGTCTGTTTCCTTATAACTCAAGATCCAGATAACCAAATAATGTGAAATTTGTTACACATACACATAATTACATGGGGAAGGTTATAGGACAGGTTTCGTTTCATCTCGATGGGTAGTTTAATTGTAATTATTTTTTTTTATTTTATTTTTTTACTATATTAAAGTAATCTCGACGGTGCCATAAATAAAATTCCTCTGTGACGTCATTTCCCGATTCGAATAGAACTTGCGTGCTGGTGCTGTATTGTGCCTTTGTGATGCAAAGAATTGTTGTTGTTTTTTCATGCTCCCTGATTTGTACAGTTTGAGGAAGATAAAGGAATGAAGAAGGATTTTAGAAGAAGTGTGAAGCCATAATAATAAGTATATATATATATATATATATATATATATATATATATATATATATATATAGAGAGAGAGAGAGAGAAAGAGAGAGAGAGAGAGAGAGAGGGAGGGAGAGGGAGGGAGAGAGATAAAGAGAGAGAGAGGGGGGGCAGGAGGAGAGAGAGAGGAAAAGGGGGTAGGAGGGAGGGAGGGAGGGAGGGAGGGGGGGAGAGGAGGGAGTGGGATGGACAGGGGGGAGAAAAGGAGGGGGAGAGAGGGAGATGGGGGGAGGGAGATGGGAGAGGGAGTAGGGGAGATGGAGAGAGAAAGGAAGGGAGGGAGAGAGGGAGGGAGAGAGATAAAGAGTGAGGGGCAGGGAGGGAGAGAGAGGGAATGAGGGAGGGAGGAAGGGGGGAGAGAGGGGAGGGAGAGAGAGAGGTGAAAAGGGGAGGGAGGGGAGAAAAGGGGGAGAGAGGGAGATGGGAGAGGGAGTAGGGGAGAGGGAGAGAGAGGGGGAGGGAGGGAGAGAGAGGGTGGGAGAGAGGGAGGGAGAGAGGGGGTAGGGAGAAAACAGAAGGTAAACAGAAAACCTTATTTTAAACCCGGGCAAAGCCGGGTACTTGCAACTAGTATATATATATATATATATATATATATATATATATATATATATATATATATATATATATATATATATAAAAGCGTATTTAGTTTATGAAAGTTCTACAATCGTACAAAATGTTCATTTGGAAACTGGAAGTCAATACCTGAACTTTTTAAATGGTCAATCTGAACATCCTCAGACTTTTTGAAGTAAGGCAGCACATGCTGATAATCCCACTGGTCAGTCCCCAGGTATTTGGCCCACCTGTCAAAGTCATGCCTGGAACCTCGGACATATAGCATCGCGTTGATACTGCCTGAACCACCAAGTACTTTGCCCCTTGGCCAGAATGAACGCTAAACACATGGAGATAGAATTGTATTTCATTTGTCATTTAAGATTATTTGAACATTTTAGCTAAAGTAATTTCTATTCACTAATTAGTATTTTAATTAAAATGTAATTTTTGTTTAGTTAAAAAGCGAAGCCTAGTCTGTAAAAAACGTCATTAAGACATACCAAACGGTTTTTTTTTTAATAAATGTCATTTAAAGAAGCTTTAGGAAAGACATGTGCACGAGGTGTGCAAATCATGAAAGTAGTAAGAATGGGTTCCCTATAAAACTGTGCACACGTTTATTTGCTTTCAATAGTACATTTACAGGGTGCGTTGGTCTAAGGCAGTGGTCGGCAAACTTATCAGCCCAAGAGCCAAATATGAACATTAGAACAATTAAAAAAAAAATTGGAGAGCCAAATCTGCTTGTTTAGTAAACTTTTATTACACTAAATAAGTAGTGCACTAAATAAGTTGTAACCTAAACAAAACTAAATTCCAGAGCCGCACATAAGGAGCCAAAGAGCCACATGCGGCTCCAGAGCCGCACTTTGCCGACCACTGGTCTAAGGGAATTCCCTATTCAATACCGAGGGTAGGGAGAGAGTTATAACCACAATGGATTATAAAAATATGTATTTACATCAAGGTGAATGCACAAACGAACCGACCCATACTTACACCGTCTTTGAGGCCTTGCATGAAGTCATTGTTTGGTTTTGTGTAGTACTCCCAGTCAACCTCAGACTTGAGCAAGGTCGGGGCCAGCCCAGGTGTAGCTATAGCCTCATTTCCTGTGTCATCTTGACCTGCTTCCAGCAGCAGCACCGTGACGTCAGGGTCTTCCGACAGACGCCCGGCCAGGACACAACCAGCGGAGCCGGCCCCAACTGTCAGTCAAAGAAAACAATTTACAGTGTAGATTATTTTAATAATGGCTATTTCTTTTTTCATTTAAATAGTTATTAAATGTAATAAAAAAAAAACCAGATGTATTTTCTGACAGGGCTGTCGAACATATGCCAGTTTACTTCAGTATCACAGATATAGTGTAAAATTAATCTGTTTCTGTTGGTACTGCATGTTTAGTCAATTTAAATGGGTTTTTGTGTCTAGCACAACTCTCGGCCGCCTTTATTAATGACAGGTAACCCATTTAAAGCTGGGTGGACGTCGGGGACTTGAAACTAACTTTGACCAGCGCCCCGGAAAAAAAAATCATGTGTTTGTAACGGAGAATCGATCCCGGGACTAGCAGGATGAGCAGTCTATATCGTCCTACCATCCATCACCATTAAGGAAGAAGTAATATTTGTTCCTGTTTGTATAAATGTGAGTGGATATGCGTGCATGTAGTGTGTGTGTGTGTGTGTGTGAGAGAGAGAGAGAGAGAGAGAGAGAGAGAGAGAGAGAGTGAAAGCAGGTAGAGAGATAGCAGCCATGAAATTTTGTTTGTGTTCCAGTATTTAAATTCACGTGTGTGCTATTAATAACTTCGCGTCATCAAAGTTTTGTTTACATAGAATGTACTTTACTAGTTAGTTAACTCTCTCTCTCCCTAGTTTCGCAATTGATTTAAAGGTAACATTAAATTAATACGACAGTGGATGTCGGGGCCATCTCAACGCATGGGCCCTACCGGGCACATACCAAAGTCCTAGTACTAGAGTATTTGGTTCTCATGTTTATTTACCTTAATATATCATATTATTGATTTATCGTACTAAGCAGGGTCGTAATGACACATATAGGGAGACTAGGAGCCCTAGACAGAGACTACCACAGATTATATTTTTTGAGAAATTAACTTTTTAGGCCTTTTAAACATTATATTTCATTTAAATTAATATTTGTAGGGCCCATATAAAGCAAAGGTTTTTGTGGCCGCCTAGTTACCCTGTCCATAAGAACGTCACTGGTCACAAACAGACCCCTCACACTTATTTCCCCCGGGGCACATGGTGCTGATTAGACGGCCCTGGCTGAACTTGAAAGTTAACGTTAAAAAATCCTATTTATATGAATTTCTAAATTACTATTTGGTAAACACATAAAATTGTAACAGCAGATTAGTGTTGGTAAACATTGTAACAACATATTAGTGTTGGTAAACATTGTAACAACATATTAGTGTTGGTAAACATTGTAACAACAGATTAGTGTTGGTAAACATTGTAACAACATATTAGTGTTGGCAAACATTGTAACAACACATTAGTGTTGGTAAACATTGTAACAACAGATTAGTGTTGGTAAACATTGTAACAACAGATTAGTGTTGGTAAACATTGTAACAACAGATTAGTGTTGGTAAACATTGTAACAACACATTAGTGTTGGTAAACATTGTAACAACATATTAGTGTTGGTAAACATTGTAACAACAGATTAGTGTTGGTAAACATTGTAACAACAGATTAGTGTTGGTAAACATTGTAACAACACATTAGTGTTGGTAAACATTGTAACAACACATTAGTGGTGATAAATAATCACAACTTATCAACTATATAGTCGTAACTGGAAGTTAGTTTTTCTCCGGGTGCAATGACGTTCGATGTCTCTTCTTTATTTTGACGAAAATGAAAATGGATTAAAACAGAAACGAGAACGATAACACCTGTTCGAAACACAGTTAACATTTTAAAATGAGAAATCACAACCTTCTGTTCTCTGAACTGCGCTTCAGCTGGTTGTACATTGAAATATTAATCTCTATGCATAGTTTGTGTTAGTATTGCGTATCAAGTCATGTAACACGTTTGTTTTCTCCACGATAGCATTAAAAAAACAAAGCTGATATATTGTGTATGTAAAAAGAAAAATGTGCGATTGCCAGAAATCTTGTAAAATTTGTTGTAGTAGCAAGTCTATGATGTATCATTTAGTTGCTACACAGAACCCACAACATGAGACATGCTAAACATGTTATAGTAACAAGTCATTTAGTTGGTACACAGAGCCCACAACACGAGACATGCTGAACATGTTATAGTAACAAGTTATTTAGGTGGTACACAGAACCCACAACACGAGACATGCTGAACTTGTTATAGTAACAAGTCATTTAGGTGGTACACAGAGCCCACAACACGAGACATGCTGAACATGTTATAGTAACAAGTCATTTAGGTGGTACACAGAGCCCACAACACGAGACATGCTGAACATGTTATAGTAGGCATATGCCCCCCTCCCACCCACTACACCAGTCACGACTCCTTACATCTTCCCTCAACTTCAAGATGTCTACTCACGTCCACGCATTGAGTCCCGCGGGCCCCTGAAGCACAGACATCGGCCCCACGACACACAGCAACGGGTGCCGTAACTATAGGGCCTAAATTATGTTATAAATAACGTCTTGGGGGAAGGGTTGGAAACGGTGCTGCTTTTGGCTTCAAAAGGGGATCATGTCGGACACTAGTCCTGATTGATCTAAATCAGACATGGGCACTGAAATTAATTGAAGAACGGGCGCTGAGGTCGCGCAGCCAGGGCCCCAAAATATTTAGAACTGATGTCAACAAAAGGGGCAGCGAGCCATTCCAGAATAAGCAGGGGATTTCAAGTCGGTCAAAAGGTCAGGTGCAAAGGTTAAAGGTGAATTGTGGCAACTCTGTACAGCTTGATTTTATTACTCATTGTCAAATGGCGACAGGGTGCTACGCTCGTGGATGGCTATGGCGCACTCGGTGCGTGACGGAAAGTTGTACTGCTTTACTGTCGGTTATTTGCCAAAGATGACAGGGCTCCTGGAACGTCTGCTTTCGTCACTGATTTCGAAGCCTGGTGGAAGCTAAATCCGAACATTGCCTGATCATGAACAATCAAAGGATCACCTGTCGTGCTTGGAGATGTGGACAATACTGGACTCCAGCGGCAAACAACAATCGATGCAGCCACAATTTCCCTGATGGAGAAAGAGAAAAAGAAGTTCAGAGACATTCTGCACAGAGTTTTAGATGTGGTATTTTTCCTTGCACGACAGAACATGTCATTTAGAGGACATCGAGAGGATGCGTCATCATTAAACAAAGGTAACGTCTTGAAGCTTGTTGAATTGTTATCTCACTACGATGTAGCGTTAACAAAACTTAAGGCTCTCAAGGTCTTTTTGGAAGAGCAGCGTACGAAGGTTGTTGACGATGCCGTCCAGCAGGCACTTGTGAAATGTGAAGAACTTGATATCCCTTAAGAGAAGAGAATCATAAGAAAGAGAAAATTTCAAGGAGAGGAAGCAAGAGATGCTGCACTGTCATTACAGCAGGAGACCAAGAGAGAATTGTTAGAGTGTCTGAACCGTTTTCATATCGAGTTAGATACGAGAGGAAAAGCAGGGAATGACATCATGCTGACTTTTTCTGCCGTTCAGCCACACCATATTATTTGTTCCAACGACGAAGAAATGCAGTTGTCTGTTACCAAGCTCAAGCCATGTATGATAAGCTGTCTGAAACAGACCTTTGGCTAAAAATTCCACGTTTAAGGCGACACCTACAAGCAGCCGAAATAAACTTGGAAGAAGCCAAGCACTGGACTGTATTGTCATTCCTACGGTTTATCATCAAGTGGGACTTTATCGAATCATTGCCATATCTTACGCTGACTCTAAGATTCTTTCTGACAATATGTGTTTCTGTGGCATTGTGTTAAAGAGGTTCCTCCAAACTGAAACTTATAAAAACAAGCAATTAAGCCTGTTCCATTCTGGACACAGGACGTGTTAGAGCATTTTCGTATTATGTATCAGTACGTATGCTATCTTTCAGTAAATATTTGTAAATTTTGTAAATGTTTATAAATTCAATTGTGTAATGCATATATCTGAAAAAAGATATTAAAAAGACGTTTTCTTATATTTGAAAACAAAATTATTTTCTCTTAAATCTAACTACAAGTGGTTTGTGGTTACTGAAATATGACTCATAATTGAAAACATTCGAATATATCGTCCGAAAACTCCGTCAATTGTTGCATAGCTCTGATACTTTCAATTAAACTCAGAACACAAGCTTACTATTTCATTTGATGAGTTTCTTAATACATCTTGGTGAAACTACGTGCTGCAGTACTTCACACCAAATGAATGGGTTATTGAACGTACAAGGTGTATATAAAATATATAAGCCCCTTAGGAGCCCTGAAGCCCGGCCCTCAGAGGTCCTATCGCGAAATGAACTATTGATGTACACATGGCAGGCCAAGACCTACAAAATGATATATACATCATGGGTCTAGGACTTATAGTTGCTGAGAATGGGCGCTCCATTATTAATATAGCTTATATAGTAAAAAACGGTACTAAGCCCCCTTTTACGGCCCTCAGAGGTCAGATCGCGAAATGGAAAAAAGTCATTTCTTGGCAGGCCAAGACCTACAAAATGATATATACATCATGGGTCTAGGACTTATGGTTGTTGAGATCTAGGGTGATGACAGACAGACAGACAGACAAAACGGGGACAATAGAGCATTTTTTTTTCGAAAATGCTCTAAAAATTACCTGCTGACCTGTTTGCCACGATGAGAATAAGAAGACATTCCTTCTAGGACTAAAGTGTCGAAGGACATTCAGACATTCTTTTTGGCTGTGCATTACGTGTTTGTCAATTTGCATTTAGATGTTCTGAAAGTGAACAGTTGCGTTTAAAAAATGTTTGGATTTGGACTATTTGCTTTGTGGTATTGGTTTCGTACTTCGTCTTGGAGCATACATGGAGGCAGTAACGTACAGGTCAGTACAGTAAAGTAGAGTCTAGAGGTAGAGAATGTATGAAAATTTAGCTACACCTAACCATTCAACATAGGTGTCAGTACAGTGAAAGTAGGTCAGGGTGTAGGTTTACTCGATATGAGACGGTTGGACAGAAAGGGGGACAGAACCCATTAACTTTAACGAGGTAGGGGGGATTTAGACTTTAGACAATAAAGAATAGTGTCACGGACCACGGTAGAATTGAGGACGATACGTAGACGTGGGCAGGTTCATGAATTCAGGGTAGTGCTGTGCTACAACTAAATCAAGTCAAGAAACAATGTGTCAGTGGGGGGGGGGGGGGGGAATTGTTGAGCGTAGATTGACCGTGTTAGGTAGTTTTGTTAGAGTTTTGAAGAAACTCCAGTTAATTAGGAAGAAACGAAGGTGGTAGTAAGAAGTGTGTGGTTATTTTCGAGGAATTGATATTGTGTAGCCATAGTATTGATTTGGCTTTTGTTAAGTGCTTTTAGTGAATATAATTTTGTGACTTGCATTATATTAAATAAAGTAATAATCGTTTTGACATTTTAATTCAATTGACTTCCAGTGTTTCATTGGAAATTGTCCTGTGATTTCAGTCATTTTGCATTGTTGAGAAAGTAACAATAAGCAAGCCCACGAGCCATCCCTGACAATAGGTTTATTTGGAGTCACTATGCCTCACTAGTCACTAGAGTTAGACTTTTTTAATAAGATCTACCTTATTTTTAAAATGTCAAAATTAAAATAACTTATCGGTTGAAGGGACGGTTTTTTTTTTACTAAAAAACGCAACAACAATTGTTCCGCTGCTTTTCTAGTTTTTAGTCTTTTATTGTTTATTTATGCGTATAAAAGTATGTCTTATTTAAAAGTTGAAAAACGAAATATTTTGTGCATGTTATTTATTGTTATTAATAAATATTGTATTTTTCAGGAAACTTTGGTACAAAACATGTTGCTGTGGTGGAAAATCACCAATTAGGTGATAATTGTATGATTGTTTCTTGTCTTGTAAAATGCTTGTAAAAACAGGCTGTCACCCATAGGCATATTGTTCATAGTATCAAGTATGGGCTTCCCACACACATATTTTTTTGATAATAATGCAATCAATACTATGATTTTGGAATGTTTATAAAGCTAAAGTATCTAATTTATGTATCAAAATAATTTTGGATGGTAAATTGTGATACTACCGGCTTAGCAGGTAGTAATATTAAATTAGTTAATTGCAAAATTGGTAAGTAAACAATTTCCTCGCAAAAACAATATGAAAATACAATTAAAACAATTTTATCACGCAAAAAAAAAATAATTCTTTAATAAAGTAAATAGTTAGATTTTACTAAATTTAACCAAAACATACTAGAACGGATAATATAAATAAGACACATCAAAGAATTCAACCAATAGATTACAGTATTACAGGTTGAAAAAATATGCAATCTATTTTAATATGGCATTTGAGTTTATAGATAATGTCAATAATAATAAAAAGAATGCGAACCAAGTATGTTTATATATATATACATATATATCCAGAGGTCATTGAGTAATTTTATGTCAAAATTAAATATGAATTATTTAACATCCAATGACTGCGATGAATAAATTATTTTTTTCAATTTCAACGGCTTAAAAATTATTACTTAAGTTTTTATTTAGTGAAGTAATTTTATTAAAAATAAAGCCTGCAAACTGATTGTAGTTTTTGGATGACATTGGTCATGATTAGAATAATAAAAAGATAGCTGCATAGCAAACAAGTAATTTTTGTAAGTTTGAAATTTTAAAAATCTGAATATCAAAGGCAATAAATAAATGAGAGGGTGGTGGCTTGCTAGTGAGTTAGATAATCATGCTATTAGCTATGAGTTTGACCCCAACAAGCCCAGTCATCATCCTATGTCTTCCATGGCAAATTGCACTATCAGCTTTGGTGGGATTGAAGAAGTGAAGTAAAGTTCCCTACTCTCAAGGGCTATCAGGGCAGATGAAGTGTAGAATTCATCTGTTTCTATAACCTCGGCATATGAAGGGATTGTGTGGTTAGCACAATGCCCAGCCGCCTTTTCTTCTCCAACTTAAAGTCAGGTACCCGTTCAAAGCTGGGTGGACTTCTGGGATGAAACACATTTCACCTGGAAAAATTCCCAGGGCTCTCAGGTTGACAGTCGAGTATCTACACCACTCGGCCATCCATCCTACGGCTATTAACCAGTACACACTACATGAATGTTACTATGATCATAAACAGTTGAGATGAATGAGAACTTTGGTTTTGATACATAAAATAGTTCCTTTTGAATAACCTCCATGGATTTTGTTGAGTTGTATGGTTGTTGCATTTATTTGAAAGAAAAAAAATTAGAGTCCTATATACATAGACATATACTAGTCTTCCATGTCTTTAGAGCTCACATGACATGTGAATTTCCATTATGAAGGGTATAATATAACTAATTTTAAGCTTTATAGCTCTATTCAGTTAATGCATGGATAAGAAACACTGTGTTCTATAAACATCTATGATCTGAAACTGTATGCACCGTAACAAACTATATATATATATATATATATACCCTCTTCAAAATCTACCATGCAATTCCTAGTGACTTCCTGGAATGTCCATTGGTAACATTTATATTTCCCAAAACAAAATAGCAATTGGTCAAAACTTAGTCCAGTAATGTCAAAAGCAGAGGGGATGAGAGAAATCACATGGCTCAGACCAATGTGCCTGTCTACGACATTGATTCATTTTATTTTGATATTATTCACAACTGATGCAGACATTAATAAAGTTTGATAAAAGTTCGTAAATTATTTCTTAAATGGTTTAAGTAGGTTTAAATAATTTCTAAATGGGTGTCACCATTTTACTCACAATAACTAGAAACTTATGCATAATAATATTTTTTTCTTTTTATGTAGATTTGAGGAAAAGGACAATCTTTATTACTTCATAACATTTGGACATTTGCTGTCTGGTCTTGAGTAGATACACACAGACATAGCATGTGTCAGAAGGTGCACCATATAATATCTGCAAGAAAAATCTTGGAAAATTAACTTTGGCTCTGCAAGAAGTAAGTGTCAAATAGTCTTAAACTTAAATTAAATACAGTCAACCCTTGTTTATCAGTTCCAGACATTAACACAATTTTTATGAAGCATGTTTATTTATTAATAAATATTTTTTGTGGTTAGATCATAGGAATTGTGTTTGAGACAATTTTTTAACATTTATAGAGCTCACTTATCTTATATTAACATCTTTCAGCATCCATTATAATCACGTTGCCCTAAAAATATCAGACAAAATGATTGAAAATACACATTACCATTTTTAATATTGTACATTAAATTATACACACATATTTATAGATTAAGAAAAGTGATCAAACACATTAGGGAATGTTCCATAGTTAAAGCAGTTTCAATTTTAAATGGAAAACAGGGGTGTATGATTGACTCTGACAACCAAGAACTTGATGTATCATTTTCACTGTTTGGGGTCAAGCTATTTACAAAGACACTTGAAATGAACACTGGACACTGCAATAGAGTGGAGCCTGAGAAATGGAAGTGATGAATTTTTGGCCTGGGATTAATTTGGTAATTCTATTAATTTTGTTTTTAATGTTTTTAGATAGACATATCAAATCATTTTAAAAACTGATTCAACTGTCTAGTTAGATTCTGAAACAGCTGTCTAATTAGATTGTGAATAAACTGTCTAATTAAATTCTTTATCTACAGTCTAATTAGATTCATCCCTATGTTAACTCATTGTGATTAAGGTAGACCTTTGCTCAATAGAGATTAAGATTTATTATCAAATAAAATAATAGCAATTTGGGTCCTGCGATAAATTGAAAATAAAGAGTTAATACAACAGTATACCAAAAAAATGTCAAACATAAACAAAAGTAATAATCAAAATTTCTTTGACATAACTAATTTTGCAAATAAAGTTCTTTTTAAAAAGATCTACTATAAAAAAAAGAAATTCTGCTAATTTCTATTCAATTATTTTCTTAGCTATTGTAATATTTCGATTTTTTTCATAAATATGCTTTGATTTATTTATAACTTACAAAATAACATCACATAAGTCAATTGGAAGTGCAAAATAATCAAGAGATTTTCAGTATAAGAATTGAAGTTTTATTGTTAATATAAGTGATGTGGTGGCGGGATGGCTAAGTTGCTTGCTTTTTTTTATCCTGGTTTGATAACTCTCATGGACATAATTTTATTTTTTTTTTTTTTTTTATAATTTATCCTTTTGGTAGTTTAATGAAAATAACAACTAATTAGATCTCTTTGACAAATTTTTAAATCTTTTTTTTTATTGAAATATTTTATCCTTTAGGATGTTGTAAGGTAAAGAAACAAAAACTAACAAGATTTTTAATTTCGTTCATAACTTAAAAAAAAAAAATTATTTTGAAAATATCTATCAAAGCTGACCCCATCCTATACTTTTTAATGGGGTGGGGAGGGGGGGGGGCTAGCCAACTTTTAAGCCGCCTGTTAATTGGAGCACTAAGTAATTAAAAACAATAAATTTGAGATACACTGCAGTCTTTCATTGTTAAGTGTGCGATGATAATTATTTACAGTAGTATTGCCCCTTGCGACCCAGTTTATTGCAGTGGAAATTGAAAAAAGAAAGTTATTATATCTTTATGGGGTAATAAATAAACAAATGAATAAGTTTGTTACAATTTTGCAGCGCTTTTTCATCTTTACTACCATCTGGAAATAGTCTTAGAAGCAAAGTCGCTCTCATGGAAAGTTGAAATAGGATGTGCCTTATCTCACCTCTTTCTAACTGAGAGCTCTTTTAGTAGCTTTATTGTATTGCCTATTAAACCTACAGATTCTCTGAACCATTTTGCAACTCTTGCAGTGTTTAAGAATTCAAAAGTTTTTTTTTATTTACAAGTTTTCACATTTTGGCAGAGCCTCTCCACTCCCCATGTAACACACATGAAACCCAGCTATTGTGGCATCCTGCATCATAAAGTGATAGCATTTGTCTGATGTTTTTTTGAAGTACATAAAAGTGATGATAATATAAATTGTCCTTATGTGTTCATACTCAGAGCACTATTTATTTTTAACTGCATAAGGGACTAAATGCCTAATGATTTTTGTTATAGTTACACATAGCGCTGCACTTGAAAATACTGTTCTCATTGATAGGCAACGAATAAGGGGCCCCATAATAAAAGATTTGTTTGACCTTTTACTGATAGAGGGCCTTTGGTAGTGGGAGTCCTTAGTGGTGAGCTAGTTGGCCTATCTCTAAGAACTAAGAGTCCCAATTTCTGTACCTAATATAATCAAATCTAATTCTACGGAGCTCTGAAATGTACTTTTTGTTTATAACCCTAAACATTTCTAAGTTGCTGCATATGGTTCCAAGAGTGACTTTGTTTAGAAATGACCTAGTTTAAGATAGAACTCTAAAACCTTAAAAAGATTGACCTTTTTGAAAGCATTATTGTTTGTTACAATCAGTCCCCAAATAAAATAAAAGGTCCTATCATATAACTTAACATAGTTTTAAAAAATGATTTATATTAAGAGCCCTGGTACACAATATGCTTCTAAAAATTGGCTAATAAATGTGTGGTGTTTTTCATATATTTTAAAAATAAAATAATATTTAGTAATCTGTCTTAAAAATTGTTTTCGCAGTAAGGCAAGGTTGAAGTTTCACAATGCCCGACAGTTAATTTCCCACTAAGGCAAGGCTAAAGTTCCACAACTCCTGGCAATTATTTTCCCAAACCATGACCAAAGTATCTCCAATGAATATTTAACTTGTCTAAAATTATCAAAGTTCAATTATTGGCACTATAACACTTTTTTGTGTGTGTGTCACTATTTCCCTTCTTCCTGTGGACTCCTCATATAACATCTTTGAAATGTATCTGTATTTGTATAATGGTATAAGGATTTTAAACATGTTATATACTGAGGATGATTGTAACAAATGTATCTGTGTTTGTATAATGGTATAAGGTTTTTAAACCTGTCATATACTGAGGATGATTGTAACAAATGTATCTGTGTTTGTATAATGGTATAAGGTTTTTAAACCTGTCATATACTGAGGATGATTGTAACAAATGTATCTGTGTTTGTATAATGGTATAAGAATTTTAAGCCTCTTATATAGTGAGGAAGACTTTAATTGTTAATAAATCTACACATGTTTTCAATTATTAAAAATTGAGACAGTAACTACTTACTGTTGTATTTTTTTTTTCTAATCCACAGAAAGTTATGACAAGCAGTGAAAGTATGATCTTGTAAATTAATCATTGGAACATGAGTAGACTTTTAGATGGATTTTAAATTTACAACCATTATTTTGTAAATAAAATGTTATTGGTCAGTCTTGGTAATGCCAAATTCAACATACAAGTACTGATAAAAGGTACGCTTGGTGTACAACTGAGAAATGACAAGG
The DNA here is from genome assembly GCA_021962125.1 of Bulinus truncatus. Taxonomy (NCBI): domain Eukaryota; kingdom Metazoa; phylum Mollusca; class Gastropoda; family Planorbidae; genus Bulinus; species Bulinus truncatus. The sequence continues at coordinate 2,106,523 of JAGDYQ010000040.1, forward strand.
CTTTTTGTAAAACATTCTCTTAGCATCTGACAAGTTATATTAGATAAATATTTATCTGAAATGTATTCTAAAAAAACTTAAAGAGAAGTTCCACATAACATTTCATTTCGGATTTTAAATTCCAATTCAATAAGTGACTAAGGGTTTATTTAGAAGATACTCTACCATGAACCAGTTGATTCCTCCTGTTGGAAAATCTTTTAAATGTACAGTATGTCAGAAAAGTTTTACTCAGAAATGTAACTTGATCAGTCACCTAAAAATTCACATTGGAGAAAAACCATTTCAGTGTACAGTATGTATGAAATGTTTTACTCACAGGAGTAGCTTGACCAAACACAAGTTAATTCATACAGATGAAAAACCATTTAAATGTGCAGTATGTCAGAAAGGTTTTACTCGCAGAAGTAGCTTGACCAAACACAAGTTAATTCATACAGATGAAAAACCATTTAAATGTGCAGTATGTCAGAAAGGTTTTACTCAGAAACGTTACTTGAACAGTCACCTAAAAATCCACGCTGGAGAAAAACCATTTCAATGTGCAGTATGTCTGAAATGTTTTACTCACAGGAGTGGCTTGACCCAACACAAGTTAAATCATACAGAAGAAAACCTATTTAAATGTATGGTATGTCTGAAGTGTTTTACTCGCAGAAGTAGCTTGACCAAACACAAGTTAATTCATACAGAAGATAAACCATTTAAATGTGCAGTTTGTCAGAAAAGTTTTACTGAGAAATCTACCTTAATCAGTCACCTAAAAATCCACACTGGAGAAAAACCATTTCAATGTGCAATGTGTCTGAAATGTTTTACTCACAGGTGTGGCTTGACCAGACACACATTAATTCATACACATACAGAAGAAAAACCATTTAAATGTGCAGTATGTCTGAAATGTTTTACTCAGAGGAGTAGATTGACCCAACACCAAATAATTCATAGAGAAGAAAAACCATTTAAATGTACGGTATGTCACAAAGGTTTTGCTTATCGATGCGCCTTGACCTACCACCAGTTAATTCATACAAAAGAAAAACCATTTAAATGTGCAGTATGTCAGAAATGTTTTAATCGCAGATATAGCTTGACCAAACACAAGTTAATTCATACAGGAGAAAAACCATTTAAATGTGCAGTATGTCAGAAAGGTTTTGCTCAGAGGAGTAACTTTATCCAACACAAGTTAAATCATACAGAAGAAACACCATTTAAATGTATGGTATGTCAGAAAGGTTTTGCTTATCAAAGCTCCTTGACCAAACACCAACTAATTCATACTGCAGAAAAACATTTTCAATGTACAATATGCCAGAAAAGTTATACTTATAAAACTCATCTTACCATGCATCAGTTTAAACATACTTTTACACAAATATTTCAGTGTACACTATGTAACATGAGTAGTGTTCCAATATCTCACTTGAGGAAACACTTATTATCACATGTAGCAAGTCCAATATTTCAGTGCTGTCTGTGTAACAAATTGTTTATTAATTTTACATCCCTGACAAGGCATTGCTCAAATCACATTGGAAAAAAAAGAAAAACATTTCATGTTATAAAGTAATGTGTACTGGAGATTGCAGTTTGTGGTAATCTTTGTACAGATCTAAAAAAGAGATTTCACTTTACTCTATATTTCACGGGTGATATTTCCCTGTTCTATATTCACAAACAATATAGGAGTGATTTCAGTTTTGATTTCAATAGTGTATGTCATAAGTTAATGAAGATCTCCTCATTGTACTCTATGTTTCAAGATTGATAACCACCTTCTGACTTGAGAAAACCTTTATTATCACAAACAATAAAGCTCAAATTTCAGTTTGAATTTTGTGTAATAAATAGTTAAGCCTTGAAATCAATGGATCTGTTAAGCTTTACGGAAAAGAAATTCAAATTTATATGTGCTGTAAAAACTTTTCTAACATTGGATTATGCTGTTATTAACACTGTTAGCAAAAATCTCAAATCTGTTTTTGACTAAAATAAGTCTATGTCAGACAGAATAGTTTATATTTTTTTTTAATTAGAGGTTTTAAGGCCATTAGCACTATTACTTTATATGAAATTCCATATAATGGAATTGTTCATCTTATAATGGAAAGATACAACTTAATATGTGCTTCATAATAGAGATCGGCAACCAATGATCTGTGAAAATATTTAAGGGGTCCGTAGAAAGATTTGGATAATTTGGTACTAATTTGTTCTTTCTTGATTTTGTGAGTTTTTGAACTGTTTTCATCAAGAATGCATTACAGATGTATGTTGATTCTGGCTAATACCTTACAGTTGATATTTGAAACAAAAAATGTATTTAAAAAAAATGATAATTTGATGCATTTCTTTGTTTTGTAAAATATTTTGTGAATAGTGTTTCAATTTTTTTCTTATGCCTTATTGTTTATTTTTTAAATAAAATTACCACAATAATTTTTTGTTAAACTCTTGTTTATTTCAAACCCTTTTCATATTTAGTTTGTGAATATAGATAAATTGAGATGTTTCTCATATTTTATATTTGAAGTTCGCACTTTATAGAACTGTGTTTCACTTTATTAGTTGTTATATTTAATGAGGTTCTGTTTGTCACCATGTTTGTAACTCTGCTCTTAGCCATGTTTCGTTGTACCATCTGGTTCAATGTTTTGATTTTCCTTTTGTAGCCACACTTGTTATTTCTTTTAGCCATTATGTTTATACAAGTACATATAAAATTGGCAATCCATGAATATAAAATAACTAATTGACTGATAAAGAAAATTATTTTTATTTGCAGTTTTTAAAATGTTTATTAATCTTTGTTACAATTTTACTATTACTTCAGTGTGTAAGGGTGGGACGATGGTCGAGTTGTGTAGATAGTTGTCCCACAAGTCCACCCAGCTTTAAATGGGTTCCTGACTTTGAGTTTGGGGAAGTAAAGGCGGCTGGGCGTCAGCCCCGTAGCTTGAAAATTCTACAGCAGGGGCCAGGGGGGGGGGGGCAGGTAATTCATTTTACTAAGTAAAACAAATTAGCAGAGGGGGCCAGACAAAACAAAGGGGGGGGGCCCCCACCCCGTACACTACGGGCCTGCTGGGTGTTGTGCTAACAACACAATTCCTTCATATGCCGAGGTTATAGCAACAGATGAATTCTACACTTTATCTGACCCGATGGCCGGCAATGGGAACTTTACTTTTTTTTTTTTTACAGTGTGTAAAGATTGTTTTCTGCCAGATTTTATTAATTCTTTGGCATGAAAACGAGGCTCCACCAACCCTAGTTACATCCCTGGCTCAGTTTAAATAAAAACTGACTGACATATGGTAATGGGCGCTTTTGAAATCACCGTTTAATATGTTTAACCGAAATCATTCTACTGTCTTGTTACACCCCTCCCCCTCCCATTCTACTGTTAATGGGGGGCCATCCTTCCCTTTCAGCTATATATAATAAGACTGGATGGAAAGAATTTATGAAATACAAATATGAATATACTAGCATAGAGTTATATCCCCTTAGGCTTGATCTGCAGGCTGGGTCAGTGTCGTAGCTAAGGAGGGGCAGGGGGCGGACCGCCCCGGGTGACTGCATATGAAAGGTCACCTCCAACAAATTTTTTCAGCCAGGCTAAGGTGCGAAAATAGTCTGAAGATAGAATTGTGATAAAAAAAACCCAACCAACACAGGAAATAAGACCGTTATGATGACGTCACATATTTCGAATTGAAATCTATCAAGCATCGAAAATATTGTCTTAGCGAGCACAGCTCTTTTGGCGAGTCATTTTTCTTATATATTTAAAATCATTTATTATAATTTATTTCGAACATTTTATAATTTATTTCGAACAATGTTGTTAATAAATGACGACCATGGTTTTGTCAAATTATATGAAAGAACAACGACGACAGCATAATATCATTATGTCAATGGCAGCTGTTGAAAGATGAATCCTTCTATTGATATTATGCTGGGCATGTACAGTCCGCACTCCGCAAGATGCAATGATGTACATTTGACAAAGCAGTTGTTTACCATGCCATTTACAAAACTACAATGGACATTAAGGAAATTTTCGTCAAATTTATAGGGCTAAAAAACAAGTAAAATATAAATAAAGGAACTTTAAAAAAATTTTCTTTTGCTATTGGACTAAAAAGCACAAAATAAAATTAAAATTAAAAATTAATATGTGATAACAAGTTTCTTTTTCTGATAACAAATTTTTGAAACCTACTTATAAATATCGATGTTGTTCTGGTCCCGATAGATCGATATTTAAAAAAAAAAAAAGTTTTTTTTATTTATATTTCATTTATTTTTAAAAGCGGAAACACAATAACAATGAAACGTCAAAATCGCCCCAGCGGCTATCAGCAACGGCAAGCCAAAAAGGCCAAGGATCCAGCGCTAAACGCAATGGAAGCGTCTTTGCTGAAATGGACAAAGGAATCAGAAACTGTCGGAAATTCTGATTGTATTGAAGCCGAAGGAACGTCGAGTGAACAACAATTCGAAAGCCATTGTTCAAGTGATAGCGAGCAACCGAGAGACAGAAACAACGAGCAAACTTGCATTGAAGAACAATGTGATGCAGCGATTGCAACTCCAATAGAAGAAGAGTTTGAAACCTCGGCTGCCAGCACCACCAGTAATTTGTCGATATTCAACGACGTGTCATCGTGGCAAATTCATGTACCTCAGGGTGTCAGAATTGATGTCATGAAAATGGGCAGCGAGCCATTCCGGAATAAGCAGGGGCCTTTCAAGTCGGAAAAAAGGTCAGGTGCAAAGGTTAAAGGTGAATTGTGGCAACTCTGTACAGCTTGATTTTATTACTCATTGTAAAATGGCGACAGGGTGCTACGCTCGTGGATGGCTATGGCGCACTCGGTGCTTGACGGAAAGTTGTACTGCTTTACTGTCGGTTATTTACCAAAGATAACAGGCCTCCTGGAACGTCTGCTTTCGTCACTGATTTCAAAGCCTGGTGGAAGCTAAACCCGAACATTGCCTGATCATGAATAATCAAAGGATCATTTGTCGTGCTTGGAGATGTGGACAATACTGGACTCCAGCGGCAAACAACAATCGATGAAGCCACAATTTCCCTGATGGAGAAAGAGAAAAAGAAGTTCAGAGACATTCTGCACAGAGTTTTAGATGTGATATTTTTCCTTGCACGACAGAACATGTCATTTAGAGGACATCGAGAGGATGCGTCATCATTAAACAAAGGTAACGTCTTGAAGCTTGTTGAATTGTTATCTCACTACGATGTAGCGTTAACAAAACTTAAGGCTCTCAAGGTCTTTTTGGAAGAGCAGCGTACGAAGGTTGTTGACGATGCCGTCCAGCAGGCACTTGTGAAATGTGAAGAACTTGATATCCCTTAAGAGAAGAGAATCATAAGAAAGAGAAAATTTCAAGGAGAGGAAGCAAGAGATGCTGGATTATCATTGCAGCAGGAGACCAAGACAGCAATGTTAGAGTGTCTGGACCGTTTTCATATCGAGTTAGATACGAGAGGAAAAGCAGTGAATGACATCATGCTGACTTTTTCTACCGTTCAGCCGCACAATATTATTTGTGCCAACGACGAAGAAATACAGTTGTCTGTTACCAAGCTCCAGAGGCGTAGCTGGGGGCGGGGGGATACATATGTCCCCGGGCGCCGAGGTTCAGGGGCGCCAAATGGTGTATTTTACATATAATATTATTTGGTTTTCAAATGGGGGGGGGGGCGCTAAAAAGTTTTTAAAAAGGTAAAATGCCCCGGGCGCAAGTTGCCTTGCCCCTCCCCTCGCTACGCCCCTGCCTAGCTCAAGCCATGTATGATAAGCTGTCTGAAAAAGACCTTTGGCTAGAAATTTCACGTTTAAGGCGACACCTACAAGCAGCCGAAATAAACTTGGAAGAAGCCAAGCACTGGACTGCATTGTCATTCCTACGGTTTATCATCAAGTGGGACTTTGTCGAATCATTGCCATATCTTACGCTGACTCTAAGATTCTTTCTGACAATATGTGTTTCTGCGGCATTGTGTTAAAGAGGTTCCTCCAAACTGAAACTTATAAAAAAAAAAATTACCTGCTGACCTGTTTGCCAAGATGAGAATAAGAAGACATTCCTTCTAGGACTATAGTGTCGAAGGACATTCAGACATTCTTTTTGGCTGTGCATTACGTGTTTGTCAATTTGCATTTAGATGTTCTGAAAGTGAACAGTTGCGTTTAAAAAATGTTTGGATTTGAACTATTTGCTTTGTGGTTTCGTATTTCGTCTTGGAGCATACATGGAGGCAGTAACGTACAGGTCAGTACAGTAAAGTAGAGTCTAGAGGTAGAGAATGTATGAAAATTTAGCTACACCTAACCATTCAACATAGGTGTCAGTACAGTGAAAGTAGGTCAGGGCGTAGGTTAACTCGATATGAGACGGTTGGACAGAAAGGGGGACAGAACCCATTAACTTTAACGAGGAAGGGGGGTTTTAGACAATAAAGAATAGTGTCACGGTAGAATTGAGGAAGATACGTAGACGTGGGCAGGTTCATGAATTCAGGGTAGTGCTGTGCTACAACTAAATCAAGTCAAGAAGCAATGTGTCAGTGGGGGGGGGGGGGATTCAATTTACATTAGAAGTGCGATGTCACGTTTACTCTGCCAAGTTCACCAACCTCTTAGTTAATTATGCATTGAATGGGAGACTTTAGAATGATAGGATCTTTGTCCAGCTAGCCTATATTAGAGAATGTTAGTTTAGTTTGGGGGGAATTGTTGAGCGTAGATTGACCGTGTTAGGTAGTTTTGTTAGAGTTTTGAAGAAACTCCAGTTAATTAGGAAGAAACGAAGGTGGTAGTAAGAAGTGTGTGGTTATTTTCGAGGAATTGATATTGTGTAGCCATAGTATTGATTTGGCTTTTGTTAAGTGCTTTTAGTGAATATAATTTTGTGACTTGCATTATATTAAATAAAGTAATAATCGTTTTGACATTTTAATTCAATTGACTTCCAGTGTTTCATTGGAAATTGTCCTGTGATTTCAGTCATTTTGCATTGTTGAGAAAGTAACAATAAGCAAGCCCACGAGCCATCCCTGACAATAGGTTTATTTGGAGTCACTATGCCTCACTAGTCACTAGAGTTAGACTTTTTTAATAAGATCTACCTTATTTTTAAAATGTCAAAATTAAAATAACTTATCGGTTTTACTAAAAAACGCAACAACAATTGTTCCGCTGCTTTTCTAGTTTTTAGTCTTTTATTGTTTATTTATGCGTATAAAAGTATGTCTTATTTAAAAGTTGAAAAACGAAATATTTTGTGCATGTTATTTATTGTTATTAATAAATATTGTATTTTTCAGGAAACTTTGGTACAAAACATGTTGCTGTGGTGGAAAATCACCAATTAGGTGATAATTGTATGATTGTTTCTTGTCTTGTAAAATGCTTGTAAAAACAGGCTGTCACCCATAGGCATATTGTTCATAGTATCAAGTATGGGCTTCCCACACACATATTTTTTTGATAATAATGCAATCAATACTATGATTTTGGAATGTTTATAAAGCTAAAGTATCTAATTTATGTATCAAAATAATTTTGGATGGTAAATTGTGATACTACCGGCTTAGCAGGTAGTAATATTAAATTAGTTAATTGCAAAATTGGTAAGTAAACAATTTCCTCGCAAAAACAATATGAAAATACAATTAAAACAATTTTATCACGCAAAAAAAAAATAATTCTTTAATAAAGTAAATAGTTAGATTTTACTAAATTTAACCAAAACATACTGAGAACGGATAATATAAATAAGACACATCAAAGAATTCAACCAATAGATTACAGTATTACAGGTTGAAAAAATATGCAATCTATTTTAATATGGCATTTGAGTTTATAGATAATGTCAATAATAATAAAAAGAATGCGAACCAAGTATGTTTATATATATATACATATATATCCAGAGGTCATTGAGTAATTTTATGTCAAAATTAAATATGAATTATTTAACATCCAATGACTGCGATGAATAAATTATTTTTTTCAATTTCAACGGCTTAAAAATTATTACTTAAGTTTTTATTTAGTGAAGTAATTTTATTAAAAATAAAGCCTGCAAACTGATTGTAGTTTTTGGATGACATTGGTCATGATTAGAATAATAAAAAGATAGCTGCATAGCAAACAAGTAATTTTTGTAAGTTTGAAATTTTAAAAATCTGAATATCAAAGGCAATAAATAAATGAGAGGGTGGTGGCTTGCTAGTGAGTTAGATAATCATGCTATTAGCTATGAGTTTGACCCCAACAAGCCCAGTCATCATCCTATGTCTTCCATGGCAAATTGCACTATCAGCTTTGGTGGGATTGAAGAAGTGAAGTAAAGTTCCCTACTCTCAAGGGCTATCAGGGCAGATGAAGTGTAGAATTTATCTGTTTCTATAACCTCGGCATATGAAGGGATTGTGTGGTTAGCACAATGCCCAGCCGCCTTTTCTTCTCCAACTTAAAGTCAGGTACCCGTTCAAAGCTGGGTGGACTTCTGGGATGAAACACATTTCACCTGGAAAAATTCCCAGAGCTCTCAGGTTGACAGTCGAGTATCTACACCACTCGGCCATCCATCCTACGGCTATTAACCAGTACACACTACATGAATGTTACTATGATCATAAACAGTTGAGATGAATGAGAACTTTGGTTTTGATACATAAAATAGTTCCTTTTGAATAACCTCCATGGATTTTGTTGAGTTGTATGGTTGTTGCATTTATTTGAAAGAAAAAAAATTAGAGTCCTATATACATAGACATATACTAGTCTTCCATGTCTTTAGAGCTCACATGACATGTGAATTTCCATTATGAAGGGTATAATATAACTAATTTTAAGCTTTATAGCTCTATTCAGTTAATGCATGGATAAGAAACACTGTGTTCTATAAACATCTATGATCTGAAACTGTATGCACCGTAACAAACTATATATATATATATATATATATATATATATATACCCTCTTCAAAATCTACCATGCAATTCCTAGTGACTTCCTGGAATGTCCATTGGTAACATTTATATTTCCCAAAACAAAATAGCAACTGGTCAAAACTTAGTCCAGTAATGTCAAAAGCAGAGGGGATGAGAGAAATCACATGGCTCAGACCAATGTGCCTGTCTGCGACATTGATTCATTTTATTTTGATATTATTCACAACTGATACAGACATTAAGAAAGTTTGATAAAAGTTCGTAAATTATTTCTTAAATGGTTTAAGTAGGTTTAAATAATTTCTAAATGGGTGTCACCATTTTACTCACAATAACTAGAAACTTATGCATAATAATATTTTTTTCTTTTTATGTAGATTTGAGGAAAAGGACAATCTTTATTACTTCATAACATTTGGACATTTGCTGTCTGGTCTTGAGTAGATACACACAGACATAGCATGTGTCAGAAGGTGCACCATATAATATCTGCAAGAAAAATCTTGGAAAATTAACTTTGGCTCTGCAAGAAGTAAGTGTCAAATAGTCTTAAACTTAAATTAAATACAGTCGACCCTTGTTTATCAGTTCCAGACATTAACACAATTTTTATGAAGCATGTTTATTTATTAATAAATATTTTTTGTGGTTAGATCATAGGAATTGTGTTTGAGACAATTTTTTAACATTTATAGAGCTCACTTATCTTATCTTAACATCTTTCAGCATCCATTATAATCACGTTGCCCTAAAAATATCAGACAAAATGATTGAAAATACACATTACCATTTTTAATATTGTACATTAAATTATACACACATATTTATAGATTAAGAAAAGTGATCAAACACATTAGGGAATGTTCCATAGTTAAAGCAGTTTCAATTTTAATTGGAAAACAGGGGTGTATGATTGACTCTGACAACCAAGAACTTGATGTATCATTTTCACTGTTTGGGGTCAAGCTTTTTACAAAGGCACTTGAAATGAACAAAACTGCATTAGAGTGGAGACTGCAATAGACTGGACACTGCAATAGAGTGGAGCCTGAGAAATGGAAGTGATGAATTTTTGGCCTGGGATTAATTTGGTAATTCTATTAATTTTGTTTTTAATGTTTTTAGATAGACATATCAAATCATTTTAAAAACTGATTCAACTGTCTAGTTAGATTCTGAAACAGCTGTCTAATTAGATTGTGAATAAACTGTCTAATTAGATTCTTTATCAACAGTAATTAGATTCATCCTTATGGTGACTAGGGTAGACCTTAGCTCAATAGAGATTAAGATTTATTATCAAATAAAATAATAGCAATTTGGGTTCTGCGTTAAATCGAAAATAAAGAGTTAATACAACAGTATACCAAAAAAATGTCAAACATAAACAAAAGTAATAATCAAAATTTCTCCGACATAACTAATTTTACAAATAAAGTTCTTTTTAAAAAGATCTACTATAAAAAAAGAAATTCTGCTAATTTCTATTCAACTATTATCTTAGCTATTGTAATATTTCGATTTTTGTCATAAATATGCTTTGATTTATTTATAACTTACAAAATAACATCACATAAGTCAATTGGAAGTGCAAAATAATCAAGAGATTTTCAGTATAAGAATTGAAGTTTTATTGTTAATATAAGTGATGTGGTGGCGGGATGGCTAAGTTGCTTGCTTTTTTTTTATCCTGGTTTGATAACTCTCATGGACATAATTTTATTTATTTTTTTTTTTTTTTATAATTTATCCTTTTGGTAGTTTAATGAAAATAACAACTAATTAGATCTCTTTGACAAATTTTTTAATCTTTTTTTTTATTGAAATATTTTATCCTTTAGGATGTTGTAAGGTAAAGAAACAAAAACTAACAAGATTTTTAATTTCGTTCATAACTTAAAAAAAAAAAATTATTTTGAAAATATCTATCAAAGCTGACCCCATCCTATACTTTTTAATAGGGTGGGGGAGGGGGGGGGCCTAGCCAACTTTTAAGCCGCCTGTTAATTGGAGCACTAAGTATTTAAAACAATAAAATTGAGATACACTGCAGTCTTTCATTGTTAAGTGTGCGATGATAATTGTTTACAGTAGTGTTGCCCCTTGTGACCCAGTTTATTACAGTGGAAATTGAAAAAAGAAAGTTATTATATCTTTATGGGGTAATAAATAAACAAATGAATAAGTTTGTTACAATTTTGCAGCGCTTTTCCATCTTTACTACCATCTGGAAATAGTCTTAGAAGCAAAGTCGCTCGCATGGAAAGTTGAAATAGGATGTGCCTTATCTCACCTCTTTCTAACTGAGAGCTCTTCTAGTAGCTTTATTGTATTGCCTATTAAACCTACAGATTCTCTGAACCATTTTGCAACTCTTGCAGTGTTTAGGAAATCAAAAATTTTTTTTTTATTTACAAGTTTTCACATTTTGGCAGAGCCTCTCCACTCTCCACACATGAAACCCAGCTATTGTGGCATCCTGCATCATAAAGTGATAGCATTTGTCTGATGTTTTTTTGAAGTACATAAAAGTGATGATAATATAAATTGTCCTTATGTGTTCATACTCAGAGCACTATTTATTTTTACCTACATAAGGGACTAAATGCCTAATGATTTTTGTTATAGTTACACATAGCGCTGCACTTGAAAATACTGTTCTCATGGATAGGCAAAGAATAAGGGGCCCCATAGCAAAATATTTGTTTGAACTTTTACTGATAGAGGGCCTTTGGTAGTGGGAGTCCTTAGTGGTGAGCTAGTTGGCCTATCTTTAAGAACTAAGAGTCCCAATTTCTGTACCTAATATAATCAAATCTAATTCTACGGGGCTCAAATGTACTTTTTGTTTATAACCCTAAACATTTCTAAGTTGCTGCATATGGTTCCAAGAGTGACTTTGTTTAGAAATGACCTAGTTTAAGATAGAACTCTAAAACCTTAAAAAGATTGACCTTTTTGAAAGCATTATTGTTTGTTACAATCAGTCCCCAAATAAAATAAAAGGTCCTATCGTATAACTTAACATAGTTTTAAAAAATGATTTATATTAAGAGTCCTGGTACACAATATGCTTCTAAAAATTGGCTAATAAATGTGTGGTGTTTTTCATATATTTTAAAAATAAAATAATATTTAGTAATCTTTCTTGAAAATTGTTTTCGCAGTAAGGCAAGGCTGAAGTTTCACAATGCCTGACAGTTAATTTCCCACTAAGGCAAGGCTAAAGTTCCACAACTCCTGGCAATTATTTTCCCAGTAAGGCAAGGCTAAAGTTCCACAACTCCTGGCAATTATTTTCCCAGTAAGGCAAGGCTTAAGTTCCACAACTCCTGGCAATTATTTTCCCAGTAAGGGAAGACCAAAGTTCCACAACTCCTGGCAAAAGTCTGGACACCCAGCCCTGATAAAAGCCACAATAGAAAAATAATAATAAAGTCTCGATATGTAATATAGTAACTAATGTCCCAACCATTACACTGATCTGATAACACTTGTCCCATAAAATAAGTTTTCTCAAACCCTCGCAGTCACACTCAATCAGCTCATCATACCTGTCACCCTCCAGTTTTATCCAGTTCATGACTTGACCTTTTCCCTTCCATCCTTTCCTGTCTAACCAAACCTTAACTTCTACCGTCACACAGTACAAATAGTGATGTAGTACATTAAAAAAAAAATCAAACCATGACCAAAGTATCTCCAATGAATATTTAACTTGTCTAAAATTATCCAAGTTCAATTATTGGCACTATAACACTTTTTTTTTTGTGTGACTATTTCCCTTCATCCTGTGGACTCCTCATATAACATCATTGAAATGTATCTGTATTTGTATAATGGTATAAGGATTTTAAACCTGTCATATACTGAGGATGATTGTAACAAATGTATCTTTATTTGTATAATGGTATAAGGTTTTTAAACCTGTCATATACTGAGGATGATTGTAACAAATGTATCTGTGTTTGTATAATGGTATAAGAATTTTAAGCCTCTCATATAGTGAGGAAGACTTTAATTGTTAATAAATCTACCCATGTTTTCAATTATTAAAAATTGAGACAGTAACTACTTACTGTTGTATATTTTTTTTCTAATCCACAGAAAGTTATGACAAGCAGTGAAAGTATGATCTTGTAAATTAATCATTGGAACATGAGTAGACTTTTAGATGGATTTTAAATTTACAACCATTATTTTGTAAATAAAATGTTATTGGTCAGTCTTGGTAATGCCAAATTCAACATACAAGTACTGATAAAAGGTACGCTTGGTGTACAACTGAGAAATGACAAGGCTTTTTGTAAAACATTCCAATTCTCTTTCTCTTAGCATCTGACAAGTTATATTAGATAAATATTTCTCTGAAATGTATTCTAAAAAAACTTAAAGAGAAGTTCCACATAACATTTCATTTCGGATTTTAAATTCCAATTCAAAAAGTGACTAAGGGTTTATTTAGAAGATACTCTACCATGAACCAGTTGATTCCTCCTGTTGGAAAATCTTTTAAATGTGCAGTATGTCAGAAAAGTTTTACTCAGAAATGTAACTTGGTCTGTCACCTAAATATCCACACTGGAGAAAAACCATTTCAGTGTACAGTATGTCAGATAGGTTTTACTCAGAAACGTTACTTGAACAGTCACCTAAAAATCCACACTGGAGAAAAACCATTTCAATGTGCAGTATGTCTGAAATGTTTTACTCGCAGGAGTGGCTTGACCAGACACACATTTATTCATACAGAAGAAAAACCATTTAAATGTGCAGTATGTCAGAAATGTTTTACTCAGAGGAGTAGATTGACCCAACACCAAATAATTCATAGAGAAGAAAAACCATTTAAATGTGCAGTATGTGAGAAATGTTTTAATCACAGATATAGCTTGACCAAACACAAGTTAATTCATACAGAAGAAAAACCATTTAAATGTGCAGTATGTCAGAAAGGTTTTGCTCAGAGGAGTAACTTTATCCAACACAAGTTAAATCATACAGAAGAAACACCATTTAAATGTACGGTATGTCAGAAAGGTTTTGCTTATCAAAGCTACTTGACCAAACACCAACTAATTCATACTGGAGAAAAACATTTTCAATGTACAATATGCCAGAAAAGTTTTACTTAAAAAAGTCATCTTACCATGCATCAGTTTAAACATACTTTTACACAAATATTTCAGTGTACACTATGTAACATGAGTAGTGTTCCAATATCCGACTTGAGGAAACACTTATTATCACATGTAGCAACTCAAATATTTCAGTGCTGTCTGTGTAACAAATTGTTTATTAATTTTACATCCCTGGCATGGCATTGCTCAGCTCACATTGGAAAAAAAAGAAAAACATTTCATGTTATAAAGTAATATGTACTAGAGATTTCAGTTTGTCATAAACTTTGTACAGATCTAAAAAAGAGATTTCACTTTACTCTATATTTCAAGTGTAACTTTTCCCTGTTCTATATTCACAAACAATACAGGAGTGATTTCAGTTTTGATTTCAATAGTGTATGTCATAAGTTAATGAAGATCTCATTGTACTCCATGTTTCAAGATTGATAACCACCTTCTGACTTGAGAAAACCTTTATTATCACAAACAATAAAGCTCAAATTTCAGTTTGAATTTTGTGTAATAAATAGTTAAGCCTTGAAATCAATGGATCTGTTAAGCTTTACGGGAAAGAAATTCAAATTTATATGTGCTGTAAAAACTTTTCTAACATTGGATTATGCTGTTATTAACACTGTTAGCAAAAATCTCAAATCTGTTTTTGACTAAAATAAGTCTATGTCAGACAGAATAGTTTATATTTTTTTTTAATTAGAGGTTTTAAGGCCATTAGCACTATTACTTTATATGAAATTCCATATAATGGAATTGTTCATCTTATAATGGAAAGATACAACTTAATATGTGCTTCATAATAGAGATCGGCAACCAATGATCTGTGAAAATATTTAAGGGGTCCGTAGAAAGATTTGGATAATTTGGTACTAATTTGTTCTTTCTTGATTTTGTGAGTTTTTGAACTGTTTTCATCAAGAATGCATTACAGATGTATGTTGATTCTGGCTAATACCTTACAGTTGATATTTGAAACAAAAAATGTATTTAAAAAAAATGATAATTTGATGCATTTCTTTGTTTTGTAAAATATTTTGTGAATAGTGTTTCAATTTTTTTCTTATGCCTTATTGTTTATTTTTTAAATAAAATTACCACAATAATTTTTTGTTAAAACTCTTGTTTATTTCAAACCCTTTTCATATTTAGTTTTTGAATATAGATAAATTGAGATGTTTCTCATATTTTATATTTGAAGTTCGCACTTTATAGAACTGTGTTTCACTTTATTAGTTGTTATATTTAATGAGGTTCTGTTTGTCACCATGTTTGTAACTCTGCTCTTAACCACGTTTTGTTGTACCATCTGGTTCAATGTTTTGATTTTCCTTTTGTAGCCACACTTTTTATTTCTTTTAGCCATTATGTTTATACAAGTACATATAAAATTGGCAATCCATGAATATAAAATAACTAATTGACTGATAAAGAAAATTATTTTTATTTGCAGTTTTTAAAATGTTTATTAATCTTTGTTACAATTTTACTATCTCCTCAGTGTGTAAGGGTTGGAGGATGGTCGAGTTGTGTAGATAGTTGTCCCACAAGTCCACCCAGCTTTAAATGGGTTCCTGACTTTGAGTTTGGGGTAGTAAAGGCGGCTGGGCGTCAGCCCCGTAGCTTGATAATTCTACAGCAGGGGCCAGGGGGGGTCAGGTAATAAATTTTACTAAGAAAAACAAATTAGCAGAGGGGGCCAGACAAAACGAAGGGGGGCGGCCCCCCACCCCGTACACTACGGGCCTGCTGGGTGTTGTGCTAACCACACAATTCCTTCATATGCAGAGGTTATAGCAACAGATGAATTCTACACTTTATCTGACCCGATGGCCGGCAATGGGAACTTTACTTTTTTTTTTTACAGTTTGTAAAGATTGTTTTCTGCCAGATTTTATTAATTCTTTGGCATGGAAACGAGGCTCCACCAACCCTAGTTACAAGCCTGGCTCAGTTTAAATAAAAACTGACTGACATATGGTAATGGGCGCTTTTGAAATCACAGTTTAATATGTTTAACCGAAATCACTCTACTGTCTTGTTACACTCCTCCCCCTCCCATTCTACTGTTAATGGGGGGCCATCCTTCCCTTTCACCTATATATACTAAGACTGGATGGAAAGAATTTATGAAATACAAATATGAATATAATAGCATAGAGTTATATCCCCTTAGGCTTGATCGGCAGGCTGGGTCAGTGTCGTAGCTAAGGAGGGGCCAGGGGGGGCGGACCGCCCCGGGTGACTGCATATGAAAGGTGACACTATGTCATCTCCAACAAATTTTTCAGCCAGGCTAAGGTGCGAAAATAGTCCGAAGATAGAATTGTGATAAAAAACCCAACCAACACAGGAAATGTGACCGTTATGATGACGTCACATATTTCGAATTTGAATCTATCAACCATCGAAAATATTGTCGAGCGAGTACAGCTCTTTTGGAGAGTAATTTTTCTTATATATTTAAAATCATTTATTATAATTTATTTCGAGCATTTTATAATTTATTTCGAACAATGTTGTTAATAAATGACGACCATGGTTTTGTCAAATTATATGAAAGAACAACGACGACAGCATAATATTATGTCAATGGCAGCTGTTGAAAGATGAATCCTTCTATTGATATTATGCTGGGCATGTACAGTCCGCACTCCGCAAGATGCAATGATGTACATTTGACAAAGCAGTTGCTTACCATGCCATTTACACAACTACAATGGACATTAAGAAAATTTTCGTCAAATTTATAGGACTAAAAAACAAGTAAAATATAAATGAAGGAACTTTTTAAAAATCTTCTTTTGCTAATGGACTAAAAAGCACAAAATAAAATTAAAATTAAAAAAAAATTAATATGTGATAACAAGTTTCTTTTTCTGGTAACAAATTTTTGAAACCTACTTATAAATATCGATGTTGTTCTAGTCCCGATAGAACGATATTTTTTAAAAAAAAGTTTTTTTTATTTATATTTCAAAAGCGGAAACACAATAACAATGAAACGTCAAAATCGCCCCAGCGGCTATCAGCAACGGCCAGCCTAAAAGGCCAAGGATTCAGCGCTAAACGCCATGGAAGCGTCTTTGCTTAAGTGGACACAGAAATCAGAAACTTTCAAAAGTTATGATTGTATTGAAGCCGAAGGAACGTCGCATGAACAACAATTCGAAATCCACTGTTCAAGTGATAGCGAGCAACCGAGAGACAGAAACAACGAGCAAACTGACATTGAAGAACAATGTGATGCAGCAATTGCAACTCCAATAGAAGAAGAGTTTGAAACCTCGGCTGCCAGCACCACCAGTAATTTGTCGATATTCAACGACGTGTCATCGTGGCAAATTCATGTACTTCATGGTGTCAGAACTGATGTCATGAAAAGGGGCAGCGAGCCATTCCAGAATAACCAGGGCCTTTCAAGTCGGTCAAAAGGCCAGGTGCAAAGGTTAAAGGTGAATTGTGGCAACTCTGTACAGCTTGGTTTCATTACTCATTGTAAAATGGCGACAGTGTGCTACGCTCGTGGATGGCTATGGCGCACTAGGTGCGTGACGGAAAGTTGTACTGCTTTACTGTCGGTTATTTGCCAAAGATGACATGGCTCCTGGAACATCTGCTTTCGTAACTGGTTTCGAAGCCTGGTGGAAACTAAATCCGAACATTGCCTGATCATGAACAATCAAAGAATCACTTGTCGTGCTTGGAGAAGTGGAAAACATTGGCTTCAAGACTCCAGCGGCAAACAACAATCGATGAAGCCACAATTTCCCTGATGGAGAAAGAGAAAAAGAAGTTCAGAGACATTCTGCACAGAGTTTTAGATGTGATATTTTTCCTTGCACGACAGAACATGTAATTTGCATTACGTGTTTTGCAATTTACATTTAGATGTTCTGCAAGTGAGCTGTTGCGTTTTAAAAATGTTTGGATTTGAACTGCTTGTTTTGTGGTATTGGATTCGTATATTTTCTTGGATCATACACGTAAGCAGTAACATACCGGTCAGTAGAGCCTAGAGGTAGAGAACAGGGTTGTTAACAATACTCTTAAATTGTATCGTCAATACCAATACCAATACTTCATGAAAATGGTATCGCCAATACCAATACAAATACTCAAGCAAAAATGTATTGCCAAAATCGATACCAATACAACACCAATACTTTTGAGAACAACAAAATATTTTTTATTTAAAATATAATGAGTGCAAGTTTTTTCAAAAAAAAGTAAAAACAATACAATACAATGTCAAAGCACAATTTTAATGCTAATCACTTCACCACTTGGCAGCACGTAAGAAGACGCATCATTTCAAAATAAACATTGCTTAGCCTAGAACATAATGGCAAAAAACATGCCAACTCAATGAAAACAGGCGCTCAACTGCAGCACTAGCCGTAAGTCCAGTGTTCAGTTGCAGGTATAGTTTCTCAATGCTTTGGTAGGGTGCTAATGACAGCATTTCTGATGGGCTATCTTCAAGATATCTGTCTACTTCATCAGAGCTGTCACTATTAAAAGATTCGTTCTGGTTCTGCCGCCGTGCAGTAAAAGAAGCAAAAAATATGTTGATTCAGATATCTGTACTGTTGACTGCACTGAAGCTGCACCACCCGGCCGAGTAAGTTGAGTGGGAACTGCACTCAATGCACTGCAGGCACGCTTTAAGATTTGTACAACTTCAGCCTTGTGATCCAAGTTGTCTTGGTGGGGAGGTGGGTTGTGTTAATATTGGTAGGGTTGATGAGAGATTGAATTTATAGAGATTGCTTTTTAAAAAGGTATTAAAATCGTTATTGTTTTTCTGCAAATAGCTAATAATGGCAATAGAAAAGTGGCAATAGAAAAGTATTGGTATCGAGTATCGAAAATATTTCATTTAAAATGTATCGGCGATACACAAATCAATACTTGATACAAAAAGGATCGGCAATACAGCAACCAATACTTAAAAAGTATCGCCGATACTGTATTGGCCGATACCGATACTTCGATACTAACAACCCTGGTAGAGAATGTATGAAAATTTAGCTACACCTAACCATTCAACATAGGTTTGTGTGGAGTCACTAGGCCTCACTAGAGTTAGACCTTTTAATAAGATCTACCGTTTTTTTTAAATGTCAAAATTAAAATAACTTGTGGGTTGAAGGGACGGTTTTTTTTTTACTAAAAAAGCGCAACAACAATTGTTTCGCTGCTTTTCTAGATACGAGTCTTTTATTGTTTATTTATGCGTATAAAAGTATGTCTTATTTAAAAGTTGAAAAACGAAATATTTTGTGCATGTTATTTATTAATAAATATTGTATTTAAAGGAAACTTTGGTACGAAACATGTTGCTGTGATGGGAAATCACCAATTAAGTGATAATTGTATGATTGTTTAACATAGTAAATAGTTATATTTTACTAAATTTAACCAAAACATACTAGAAGGGATAATAAGACACATCAAAGAATTCAACCAATAGATTACAGGTATAAAAAAACGCAGTGGCTACGGCACCAGCTAAAACCATTATATTAGCGTATGAAAGTCACTGACCTATAATCATCAAAAGTTACAATTTTAAAAAATTATTTTTTAAAATATTTAAATAAAGGGTTAGGGTTAGGGATATGGTTAGGGTTAGGGTGTGGAGCAATATCTATGGCTGGTACCCGGGAAAAAAAAATTAGGATTCTGTCTGGTCAGAACGGTAGCAAGTGCGATAAAAAAATGCAATTTATTTTACTCAGTGGCTACGGTTTGGTCAGATCGAACCCGTATTTTTTTTTACTTAGGGTACCAGCCATAGGTAATATTGCTCCACACCCTAACCCTGATCCTGAAAAAAAAAAATTATATATGCCATGTTCCTTATACCCTAATATAATGGTTTTGGCTGGTGCCGGAGCCACTGCGTTTATTTTAATATGGCAGATAAGTTTATAGATAATGCCAATAATAATAAAAAGAATGCGAACCAAGTATGTTTATATACATACATATATATATATATATATATTTTTTTTTTTTTTTGAATTAATTTTTTTTCCAGCTACCCTACTGACAATAGAGTGGCTGCTCTATTCAGAGGTCATTGCATAATTTTATGTCAAGATTAAATATGAATTATTTAACAGGCGATGATTGCAATGAATAAATTATTTTTAAAAATTTCAATGGCTTCAAAATTATTAAGTTTTTATTTGGTCAAGTAATTTAAAAAAAAAAGCATGCAAACTGATTAAGTATCGTAGTTTTTGGATGGCATTGGTCATGATTAGAGTGATAAAAAGATAGCAAACAAGTAATTTTTGTAAGTTTGAAATTAAAAAAATCTGAATATCAAAGGCAATAAATAAATGAGAGGGTGGTGGCTTGCTAGTGAGTTAGATAATCATGCTGTTAGCTATGAGTTTGACTCCCAACATGCCCAGTGAACATCCTATGTCTTCCATGGCAAATTGCACTATCAGCTATGGTGGGATCGAAGAAGTGAAGTAAAGTTCCCTACTCTAAAGGGCCATCAGGGCAGATGAAGTGTAGAATTCATCTGTATCTATAACCTTGGCATATGAAGGGATTGTGTGGTTAGCACAATGCCCAGCCGCCTTTACTTCCCCAAACTCAAAGTCAGGAACCCATTTAAAGCTGGGTGGACTTGTGGGATGAAATACATTTCTCCTGGAAAAATTCCCATTTTTTTCACAGAAGATCGAACCCAGGGCTCTCAGGTTGACAGTCGAGTATCTACACCACTCGGCCACCCGTCCTACAGGATCAAAGAAGGGTAAAGCAAAAAAAAGTCCCATTAGTTATTTATCTCTTCAGGAAAAAACTATACATAAATATTTTCAAAACATTAGTAATTTTTTTATTAATTAAAAGCTATTAGTAATTAGAAAATTTCAGCTGTCATGCTAGAACAGTTCCATTTTAAAAAGGCTGCCATTTTGATCCATTATCTGTTACGTTACTGTAGTTAAAAAAAAATGTATGAAAGGATGTTTTTTCATTATTGTGATATAGAATAATTTTACTTGTTAAAGTAAATTATAGTAATATTAAATATGTAAATACAATACTATTCACATTTTACAACATAATTGACGTAATTTAGTGAGTGACTTACCTTCGAAATCGTTAATATAGTATTCCACCTGAAATGAGTAAGCTCTGCTTGTTGTTTCTTTGTTCAGTCATAAGAATTTCAAAAAGTCAAGTATTTTCTCACCAGTGACATCTTGAAAATATTTTAATTCCTATGCTGCAGCTATTAACCAGTACACACTACATTAGCGTTATTATGATCATAAACGGTTGAGATGAATGAGAGCCTTGGTTTTGATACATAAAAGAGTTCCTTTTTAAAAAAACTACATCGATTTTGTTGAGTTGTATGGTAGTTGCATTTATTTTAAAGAAAAAAATTATAGAGTCCTATATAAATAGACTAGTCTTCCGTATCTTTAGAGCTCACATGACATGTGAATTTCCATTTTGAAGGGTTTAATATAGCTAATTTTAAGCTTTATAGCACAGCTCTATTCAGTTAATGCATGGATAAGAAACACTGTGTTCTATATACATCTATGATCTGAAACTATATTCACCGTAACAAATTACACACACATATATATATATAAATATATATATATTTACCCTCTTCAAAATCTACCATGCAATTCCTAGTGACTTCCTGAAATGTCCATCGGTAACATTTATATTTCCCAAAACAAAATAGCAACTGGTCAAATCTTAGTCTAGTAATGTCAAAAGCAGAGGGGACTAGAGAAATCACATGGCTCAGACCAATGTGCCTGTCTGCGACATTGATTCATTTTATTTTGATATTATTCAGAACTGATACAGACATTAAGAAAGTTTGATAAAAGTTCGTAAATTATTTCTTAAATGTTTTAAGTATCTTTAAATAATTTCTAAATGGGTGTCAACATTTTACTCACAATAACTAGAAACTTATGCTTAATAATATTTTTTTCTTTTTATGTTGATTTGAGGAAAAGGGCAATCTTTATTACTTCATAACGTTTGGACATTTGCTGTCTCGTCTAGAGTAGATACACACAGATATAGCATGTGTCAGAAGGTGCACCATATAATTTCTGAAAGAAAAATCTTGGAAAATTAACTTTGGCTCTGCAAGAAGTAAGTGTAAAATCGTCTTATACTTAAATTAAATACAGTCGACCCTTGTTTATCAGTTCCAGACATTAACACAATTTTTATGAAGCATGTTTATTTATTAATAAATATTTTTTGTGGTTAGATCATAGGAATTGTGTTTGAGACAATTTTTTAACATATATAGAGCTCACTTCTTAACATCTTTCAGTATGCATTATAATCACGTTGCCCTAAAAATATCAGACAAAATGATTGAAAATACACATTACCATTATTAATATTGTACATTAAATTATAAATACATATTTAAAGATTAAGAAAAGTGATCAAACACATTAGGGAATGTTCCATAGTTAAAGCAGTTTCAATTTTAATTGGAAAACAGGGGTGTATGATTGACTCTGACAACCAAGTACTTGATGTATCATTTTCACTGTTTGGGGTCAAGCTTTTTACAAAGGCACTTGAAATGAATAAAACTGCATTAGAGTGGAGACTGCAATAGGCTGGACACTGCAATAGAGTGGAGCCTGAGGGATAGAAGTGATGAATTTTTGGCCTGGGATTAATTTGGTAATTCTATTTATTTTGTTTTTAATGTTTTTAGAAAGACATATCAAAGCATTTTAAAAACTGATTCAACTGTCTAGTTAGATTCTGAAACAGCTGTCTAATTAGATTGTGCATAAACTGTCTAATTAGATTATTTATCAACAGTCTAATTAGATTCACCCCTATGTTAACTTATGGTGACTAGGGTAGTCCTTTGCTCAATAGAGATTAAGATTTATTATCAAATAAAATAATAGCAATTTGGGTCCTGCGATAAATTGAAAATAAAGAATTAATACAACAGTATACCAAAAAAATGTCAAACATAAACAAAAGTAATAATCGAAAATTCTCTGACATAACTAATTTCACAAATAAAGTTCTTTTTAAAAAGATCTACTATAAAAAAAAAGAAATTCTGCTAATTTCCATACAAATAATTTCTTAGCTATTATAATATTTCAATTTTTTTCATAAATATGCTTTGATTTTTTTAGAACTTACACATTAAGATCACATAAGTCAAATGGAACTGCAAAATAATCAAGCGATTTTTAGCATGAGAATTGAGGTTTTATTTTTAATGTAAGTGACGTGGTGGGGGAATGACTAAGTCGCTTGCTTTTTTTTTTATCCTGGTTTAATAACTCTCATGGACATTATGTTTTTTTTTTGTATTTTTTTTTATAATTTATCCTTTTGATTGTTTAATGAAAATAACAACTAATTAGATATCTTTGACAAATCTTTTTTTTTTATTGAAATATTTTATCCTTTAGGATGTTGTAAGGTAAAGAAACAAAAACTAACAATATTTTTAATTTCGTTCATAACTTAAAAAAAAAAATTATTTTAAAAATATTAATCAAAGCTGACCCCATCCTATACTTTTTAATGGGGTGGGGGAGGGGGGGGGCTAGCCAACTTTTAAGCCGCCTGTTAATTGGAGCACTAAGTAATTAAAAACAATAAATTTGAGATACACTGCAGTCTTTCATTGTTAAGTGTGCGATGATAATTGTTTATAGTAGTATTGCCCCTTGCGACCCAGTTATTTACAGTGGAAATTGAAAAAAGAAAGTTATTATATCAACATGAATCGTTATGGGGTAATAAATAAACAAATGAATAAGTTTGTTACAATTTTGCAGCATTTTTCCATCTTTACTAACATCTGGAAATAGTCTTAGAAGCAAAGTCGCTCGCATGGAAAGTTGAAATAGGATGTGCCTTATCTCACCTCTTTCTAACTGAGAGCTCTTCTAGTAGCTTTATTGTATTGCCTATTAAACATACAGCTTCTCTGAATAATTTTGCAACTCTTGCGGTGTATAGTAATTTAAAAATCTTTTTTTATTTATAAGTTTTCACATTTTCGCTGAGCCTCTCCACTCTCCATGTAACACACATGAAACCCAGCTATTGTGGCATCCTGCATCATAAAGTGATAGCATTTGTCTGATGTTTTTTTGAAGTACATAAAAGTGATGATAATATAAATTGTCCTTCTTTGTTCATACTCAGAGCACTATTTATTTTTAACTGCATAAGGGACTAAATGCCTAATGATTTTTGTTATAGTTACACATAGCGCTGCACTTGAAAATACTGTTCTCATGGATAGGCAACGAATAACAAAAGATTTGATTGAACTTTTACTGATAGAGGGACTTAGGTAGTGGGAGTCCTTTGGGGTAAGCTAGTTGGCCTATCTTTAAGAACTAAGAGTCCCAATTTCTGTACCTAATATAATCAAATCTAATTCTACGGGGCTCAGAAATGTACTTTTGCTTATAACCCTAAACATTTTTAAGTTGCTTAACAAAAGATTTGATTGAACTTTTACTGATAGAGGGCCTTAGGTAGTGGGAGTCCTTAGGGGTAAGCTAGTTGGCCTATCTTTAAGAACTAAGAGTCCCAATTTCTGTACCTAATATAATCAAATCTAATTCTACGGGGATCAGAAATGTACTTTTGCTTATAATCCTAAACATTTCTAAGTTGCTGCATATGGTTCCAAGAGTGGCTTTACTTAGAAATGACCTAGTTTAAGATAGAAATCTAAAACCTTAAAAAGATTGACCTTTTTGAAAACATTATTGTTTGTTACAATCAATCCCCAAATAAAATAAAAGGTCCTATCATTTAACTTAACATAGTTTTAAAAAATGAATTATATTAAGAGCCCTGGTCATGCACTGTTAAAAAAAATGTCTTAAAAATTAACCTGATCCACAATATGCTTCTAAAAATTGGCCAATAAATGTCTGGTGTTTTTCATATATTTTAAAAATAAAATAATATTTAGAAATTTTTATTGAAAATTGTTTTCCCAGTAAGGCAAGACTAAAGTTTCACAACTCCTGGCAGTTAATTTCCCAGTAAGGCAAGACTAAAGTTTTACAATGCATGACAGTTAATTTCCCAGTAAGGCAAGGCTAAAGTTTCACAATGCCTGGCAGTTAATTTCCCAGTAAGGCAAGACTAAAGTTTCACAATGCCTGACAGTTAATTTCCCAGTAGGGCAAGGCCAAAGTTCCACAACTCCTGGCAGTTAATTTCCCAGTAAGGCAAGACTAAAGTTCCACAATGCCTGACAGTTAATTTCTCAGTAAGGCAAGGCTATAGTTTCACAATTCCTGGCAATTATTTTCCCAGTAAGGCAAGGCTAAAGTTCCACAACTCCTGGCAAAAGTCTGGACACCCAGCCCTGATAAAAGCCACAATAGAAAAATAATAATAAAGTCTCGATATGTAATATAGTAACTAATGTCCCAACCATTACACTGATCTGATAACACTTGTCCCATAAAATAAGTTTCCTCAAACCCTCGCAGTCAAACTCGCTCTGCCCGTCATACCTGTCACCCTCCAGTTTTATCCAGTTCATGACTTGACCTTTTCCCGTCCATCCTTTCCTGTCTAACCAAACCTTAACTTCTACCGTCATACAGTGTCTTGACATAATATACTCTTCCCCTTAAGTACAAATAATGATGTACATTCAAAAAAATATCAAACCATGACCAAAGTATCTCCAATGATAACTTTTAAAATAAATATTTAACTTAGCTAAAATTATCAATTATTGGCACTATAACACTTTTTTTTTGTGTGACTATTTCCCTTCATCCTGTGGACTCCTCATATAACATCTTTGAAATGTATCTGTATTAGTATAATTGTATAAGAATTTTAAACCTGTCGTATATGAGGATGATTGTAACAAATGTATCTTTATTTGTATAAAGGTATAAGAATTTTAAGCCTCTCATATAGTGAGGAAGACTGTAATTGTTAATAAATCTACACATGTTGTTAATTATTAAAAATTGAGACAGTAAATACTTACTGTTGTATTTTTTTTCTAATCCACAGAAAGTTGCGACAAGCAGTGAAAGTATGATCTTTTGAATTAATCATTGGAAGAGTAGACTTTTAGATGGATTTTAAATTTACAACCAATATTTCGTAAAAGAAAAATGTTATTGGTCAGTCTTGGTAATGCCAAATTCAACATACAAGTACTGATAAAACGTACGCTTGGTGTACAACTGAGAAATGACAAGGCTTGTTGTAAAACCTTCCAGTTCTCTTTCTCTTAGCATCTGACAAGTTATATTAGATAAATATTTATCTGAAATGTATTCTAAAAAAAACTTAAAGATTCCACATAGCATTTCATTTCTGATTTTAAATTCCAGTTCAATAAGTTTATTTAGAAGATACTCTTTCATGAACCAGTTGATTCCTCCTGTTGGAAAATCTTTTAAATGTGCAGTATGTCAGAAAAGTTTTACTCAGAAATGTAACTTGGTCAGTCACCTAAATATCCACACTGGAGAAAAACCATTTCAGTGTACGGTATGTCTGAAATGTTTTACTCACAGGGGTAGCTTGACCCAACACAAGTTTATTCATACAGAAGAAAAACCATTTAAATGTGCAGTATGTCAGAAAAGTTTTACTCAGAAATGTTACTTGAACAGTCACCTAAAAAACCACAATGGAGAAAAACCATTTCAATGTGCAGTATGTCTGAAATGTTTTACTCGCAGAAATGGCTTGACCAAACACAAGTTAATTCATACAGAAGAAAAACCATTTAAATGTACGGTATGTCAGAAAGGTTTTGCTTATCGATGCACCTTGACCCAACACCAATTAATTCATACAGAAAAAACCATTTAAATGTGCAGTATGTGAGAAACGTTTTACTGAGAAATGGTCCTTGAACAGTCACCTAAAAATCCACAATGGAGAAAAACCATTTAAATGTGCAGTATGTCTGAAATGTTTTACTCGCAGAAGTAGCTTTATCAGACACACATTCATTCATACAGAAGAAAAACCATTTAAATGTGCAGTATGTCTGAAATGTTTTACTGACAGGAGTAGCTTTACCAGACACACATTAATTCATACAGAAGAAAAACCATTTAAATGTACAGTATGTCTGAAATGTTTTACTCGCAGGAGTGGCTTGAACCAACACCAATTAATTCATACAGAAGAAAAACCATTTAAATGTGCAGTATGTCTGAAATGTTTTACTCACAGGAGTAACTTGACCCAACACCAATTAATTCATACAGAAGATAAACCATTTAAATGTGCAGTATGTCTGAAATGTTTTACTCACAGGAGTAACCTGACCAAACACAAGTTTGTTCATACAGAAGAAAAACCATTTAAATGTATGGTATGTCATAAAGGTTTTGCTTATCGATGCACCTGGACCCAACACCAACTAATTCATACAGAAGAAAAACCATTTAAATGTATGGTATGTCAGAAAGGTTTTGCTTATCGATGCACCTTGACCCAACACCAATTAATTCATACAGAAGAAAAACCATTTAAATGTGCAGTATGTCTGAAAAGTTTTACCCAGAGGAGTAACTTTACCAAACACAAGTTAAATCATACAGAAGAAACACCATTTAAATGTATGGTATGTCAGAAAGGTTTTGCTTATCAAAGCTGCTTGACCAAACACCAACTAATTCATACTGGAGAAAAACATTTTCAATGTACAATATGCCAGGAAAGTTTTACTTATAAAAGTAGTCTTACCATGCACCAGTTTAAACATACCTTTACACAAATATTTCAGTGTACACTATGTAACATGAGTAGTGTTCCAATATCCGACTTTAGGAAACACTTGTTATCACATATAGCAAGTCCAATATTTCAGTGCTGTCTGTGTAACAAATTGTTTATTAATTTTACATCCCTGACAAGGCATTGCTCAAATCACATTGGAAAAAAAAGAAAAACATTTCATGTTATAAAGTAATATTTACTGGAGATTGCAGTTTGTGGTAATCTTTGTACAGATCTAAAAAAGAGATTTCACTTTACTCTATATTTCAAGTGTGATATTTCCCTGTTCTATATTCACAAACAATATAGGAGTGATTTAAGTTTTGATTTCAATAGTGTATTTCATAAGTTAATGAAGATCTCATTGTACTCCATGTTTCAAGATTGATAACCACCTTCTGACTTGAGAAAACCTTTATTATCACACACAATAAAGCTCAAATTTCAGTTTGAATTTTGTGTAATAAATAGTTAAGCCTTGAAATCAATGGATCTGTTGAGCTTTACGGAAAAGAAATACAAATTTGTATGTGCTGTAAAAACTTTTCTAACATTGGATTACACTATTATTAACACCGTTAGCATAAATCTCAAATCTGTTTTTGACTAAAATAAGTCTATGTCAAACAGAAAAGTTTATATTTTTTAAATTAGAGGTTTTAAAGCCATTTGCACTATTACTTTATATGAAATTCCATATAATGGAATTGTTCATTTTATAATGGAAAGATACAACGTAATATGTGCTTCATAATAGAGATCGGCAACAAATGATCTGTGAAAAATTTTAAGGGGTCCGTAGAAAGATTTGGATAATTTGGTACTAATTTGTTCTTTCTTGATTTTGACTGTTTTCATAAAGAATTCATTACATATGTATGTTGATTCTGGCTAATACCTTACACTTGATATTTGAAACAAAAAATGTATTTAAAAAAGAATGATAATTTGTTATGCATTTCTTTGTTTTGTAAAATATTTTGTGAATAGTGTATCAATTTTTTTATCATGCCTTATTGTTTATTTTTTAAATAAAATTACCACAATAATCTTTTGTTAAAACTCTTGTTTATTTCAAACCCTTTTCATATTTAGTTTGTGAATATAGATAAATTGAGATGTTTCTCATATTTTATATTTGAAGTTCGCACTTTATAGAACTGTGTTTCACTTTATTAGTTGTTATATTTAATGAGCTTCTGTTTGTCTCCATGTTTGTAACTCTTAGTACCGTTTTTTACTATATAAGCTATATTAATAAAGGAACGCTATATCTCAGCAACTATAAGTCCTAGACCCATGATGTATATATCATTTTGTAGGTCTTGGCCTACCAAGAAATGACTTTTTTTCCATTTCGCGATCTGACCTCTCAGAGCCGTAAAAGGGGCCTTATAAAGTGCTGTTTTTTACTATTTAAGCTATATTAATAATGGACCGCCCTATATCTCAGCAACCATAAGTCCTAGACCCATGATGTATATATCATTGTGTAGGTCTTGGCCTGCCAAGTGTACATCAAAAGTCCATTTCGCGATTTGACCTCTCAAGGCCAAAATATAAGAGATTGTTATGTAAGGCTAGTAGACAGATATTGTATACATTGGTAGACAGTAGGTAGGTGGGTGGGTCGGTATGTATGTAGTATGTGTATATATGTATATGAGATTGAGTCTACATATATATTTAAGTATGCATGTATAAATGTGCGTAGTTAGGTGTGTAGGTAGGTATAATGTATGTATGTGTGTATACACGCATGAATGTGTGTGTGTATAAATATATTATGTTAACTTTGTACAGACATCCTGACAAAGGGTCCAGTTGAGAGGTATGCAGAGCGACCTAATCAGTTATATGAAATATGCTTAGCTGATTTTGTTGCCAACTGGACTGTCAAAGGAAACGGTGCAGTAGATCTTTTGCAAGAAGAAGAGGAAGCAGAAGTTGTTCATGACCAGGAAGAAAATGTAGATCGAAGAAGAACAAGAAAGCTAAAACTTTCAGATATATGCATTACACAATTGAATTTATAAACATTTACAAAATTTACAAATATTTACTGAAAGATAGCATACGTACTGATACTTAATACGAAAATGCTCTAACACGTCCTGTGTCCAGAATGGAACAGGCTTAATTGCTTGTTTTCTTATGCCTTATTGTTTATTTTTTTAAATAAAATTACCACAATAATCTTTTGTTAAAACTCTTGTTTATTTCAAACCTTTTTCATATTTAGTTTTTGAATATAGATAAATTGAGATGTTTCTCATATTTTATAATTGAAGTTTGCACTTTATAGAACTGTGTGGGAGGATGGTCGAGTTCTGTAGATAGTTGTCCCACAAGTCCACCCAGCTTTAAATGGGTTTCTGACTTTGAGTTTGGGGAAGTAAAGGCGGCTGGGCGTCAGCCCCGTAGCTTGAAAATTCTACAGCAGGGGCCAGGCAATAGCAGGGGGTCAAGGTAATACATTTTACTAAGTAAAACAAATTAGTAGAGGGAGCCCGCCCCGCACGCTAAGGGCCTGCGCTACACAATCCCTTCACATGCCAAGGTTATAGCAACAGATGAATTCTACACTTTATCTGACCCGATAAATGTTCTATTGTCCCCGTTTTGTCTGTCCGTCACCACCCTAGATCTCAACAGCTATAAGTCCTAGACCCATGATGTATACCATACGTGGCCACTGCGTACACGAAAATGCTCTAAAATGTCCTTTGTCCGAAACGGAACAGACTTAAATTGCTTGTTTTTTGTTGTTTTTTTACAGTGTGTAAATATTGTTTTCTGCCAGATTTTATTAATTCTTTGGCATGAAAACGAGGCTCCACCAACCCTAGTTACAAGCCTGGCTCAGTTTAAATAAAAACTGACTGACATATGGTAATGGGCGCTTTTGAAATCACAGTTTAATATGTTTAACCGAAATCACTCTACTGTCTTGTTACACTCCTCCCCCTCCCATTCTACTGTTAATGGGGGGCCATCCTTCCCTTTCACCTATATATACTAAGACTGGATGGAAAGAATTTATGAAATGCAAATATGAATATAATAGCATATAGTTATATCCCCTTAGGCTTGATCTGCAGGCTGGGTCAGTGTCGTAGCTAAGGAGGGGCCAGGGGGGGCGGACCGCCCCGGGTGACTGCATATGAAAGGTGACACTATGTCATCTCCAACAAATTTTTCAGCCAGGCTAAGGTGCGAAAATAGTCCGAAGATAGAATTGTGATAAAAAACCCAACCAACACAGAAAATAAGACCGTTATGATGACGTCACATATTTCGAATTGAAATCTATCAACCATCGAAAATATTGTCTTAGCGAGTACAGCTCTTTTGGAGAGTAATTTTTCTTATATATTTAAAATCATTTATTATAATTTATTTCGAACATTTTATAATTTATTTCGAACAATGTTGTTAATAAATGACGACCATGGTTTTGTCAAATTATATGAAAGAACAACGACAGCATAATATCATTATGTCAATGGCAGCTGTTGAAAGATGAATGCGTCTATTGATATTATGCTGGGCATGTACAGTCCGCACTCCGCAAGATGCAATGACGCACATTTGACAAAGCAGTTGTTTACCATGCATTTACAAAACTACAATGGACATTAAGGAAATTTTCGTAAAATTTATAGGACTAAAAAACAAGTAAAATATAAATAAAGGAACTTTAAAAAAAATTTCTTTTGCTATTGGACTAAAAAGCACAAAATAAAATTAAAATTAAAAATTAATATGTGATAACAAGTTTCTTTTTCTGATAACAAAATTTTGAAACCTACTTATAAATGGGACGGATGGCCGAGTGGTGTAGATACTCGACTGTCGACCTGAGAGTTCTGGGTTCGATCCTCGGTGGAATTTTTCCCGGTGAAATTTGGTGCAAAATCGTCCCACAAGTCCCCCCAGCTTTAAATGGGTACCTGACTTAAGTTGGGGAAGTAAAGGCGGCTGGGCGTTGTGCTAACCACACAACCCCTTCATATGCCGAGGTTATAGAAACAGATGAATTCTACACTTCATCTGCCCCGAAGGCCCGTTAGGGCTAAGAAGGGAACTTTTTTTTCTACTTATAAATATCGATGTTGTCCTGGTCCCGATAGAACGATATTTAAAAAAAAAAAGTTTTTTTTATTTATATTTTATTTATTTTCAAAAGCGGAAACACAATAACAATGAATGTCAAAATCGCCCCAGCGGCTATCAGCAACGGCAAGCCAAAAAGGCCAAGGATGCAGCGCTAAACGCAATGGAAACGTCTTTGCTGAAATGGACAAAGAAATCAGAAACTGTCAGAAATTCTGATTGTATTGAAGCCGAAGGAACGTCGAGTGAACAACAGTTCGAAAGCCATTGTTCAAGTGATAGCGAGCAACCGAGAGACAGAAACAACGAGCAAACTGACATTGAAGAACAATGTGATGCAGCGATTGCAACTCCAATAGAAGAAGAGTTTGAAACCTCGGCTGCCAGCACCACCAGTAATTTGTCGATATTCAACGACGTGTCATCGTGGCAAATTCATGTACCTCATGGTGTCAGAACCGATGTCATGAAAATGGGCAGCGAGCCATTCCAGAATAAGCAGGGGCCTTTCAAGTCGGTCAAAAGGCCAGGTGCAAAGGTTAAAGGTGAATTGTGGCAACTCTGTACAGCTTGGTTTTATTACTCATTGTAAAATGGCGACAGGGTGCTACGCTCGTGGATGGCTATGGCGCACTCGGTGCGTGACGGAAAGTTGTACTGCTTTACTGTCGGTTATTTACCAAAGATGACAGGGCTCCTGGAACGTCTGCTTTCGTCACTGGTTTCGAAGCCTGGTGGAAGCTAAATCCGAACATTGCCTGATCATGAACAATCAAAGGATCATCTTTCGTGCTTTGAGATGTGGACAATACTGGACTCCAGCGGCAAACAACCATCGATGCAGCCACAATTTCCCTGATGGTGAAAGAGAAAAAGAAGTTCAGAGACATTCTGCACAGAGTTTTAGATGTGATATTTTTTCTTGCACGACAGAACCTGTCATTTAGAGGACATCGAGAGGATGCGTCATCATTAAACAAAGGTAACGTCTTGGAGCTTGTTGAATTGTTATCTCACTACGATGTAGCGTTAACAAAACTAAGGGCTCTCAAGGTCTTTTTGGAAGAGCAGCGTAAGAAGGTTGTTGACGATGCCGTCCAGCAGGCACTTGTGAAATGTGAAGAACTTGATATCCCTTAAGAGAAGAGAATCATAAGAAAGAGAAAATTTCAAGGAGAGGAAGCAAGAGATGCTGGATTGTCATTGCAGCAGGAGACCAAGACAGCAATGTTAGAGTGTCTGGACCGTTTTCATATCGAGTTAGATACGAGAGGAAAAGCAGGGAATGACATTATGCTGACTTTTTTTGCCGTTCAGCCACACAATATTATTTGTGCCAACGACGAAGAAATACAGTTGTCTGTTACCTAGCTCCAGAGGCGTAGCTAGGGGGTGGGTGGATACATATGTCCCCTGGCGCCGAGGTTCAGGGGCGCCAAATGGTGTATTTTACATATAATATTATTTGGTTTTCAAATGGGGGGGGGGCGCTAAAAAGTTATTAAAAAGGTAAAATGCCCCGGGCGCAAGTTGCCTTGCCCCTCCCCTCGCTACGCCCCTGCCTATCTCAAGCCATGTATGATAAGCTGTCTGAAAAAGACCATTGTCTAGAAATTCCACGTTTAAGGCGACACCTACAAGCAGCCGAAATAAACTTGGAAGAGGCCAAGCACTGGACTGTACTGTCATTCGTACGGTTTATCATCAAGTGGGACTTTGTTGAATCATTGCCATATCTTACACTGACTCAAAGATTCTTTCTGACAATATGTGTTTCTGTGGCATTGTGTTAAAGAGGTTTCTCCAAACTGAAACTTATAAAAAAAAATTACCTCCGGTCAACCATGAGCCAGTCAAGATTGTCAGATCTCTTTGAACATGAACTGACAAGACAAATAGATTTTGAAGATGTCATTGACCTGTTTGCCACGATGAGAATAAGAATTTAAGACATTACTTCTAGGACTATAGTGTCGAAGAACATTCAGACATTCTTTTGTGCTGTACATTACGTGTTTGGCAATTTGCATTCAGATGTTCTGAAAGTGAACATTTGCGTTTTAAAAATGTTTGTATTTGAACAGTGCCGGCCTTAGACATTTTTGTGATATAGGCAAGGGTACAGAAATGCCGCCCTTTTTAGTTTCATTTTTCTAAGAAAACTCTATAAATGTTATTTATTTTGAAGTAAGTCCAAATTATGAAAATAAAAATATGATGTATTTATAGTTTAATTAGCCTACTGGTCTTCATTTTCCATAACAAATTTTTAAAATTTGGCAATTTATAAAAGTTAAAAAGTTTTAAGTATACGTTGTGAATTTTTTGAGAATTTTTTTTTTTTTTGCTAAGTTAAAAAAGTAATGAAAAATTAAAAAAAAAAATGAAATTTCATGATTATTAAGCATTAAAAAGATTAAAGAGAATTCAAGAAAAAATATGCTTTTCTAGCTTTTGCAGAGGCAAACTCTTCACTTACTTCGGTCAGATCCAAATCTTCTGCAATCGTTTTCTCTATAGATATTGCAGCTAAACCAACCAAACGATCCTGAGACATGGTAGAACGAAGATATGTTTTTATGAGTTTGAGCACTCGCCACTGTTATCGGGAGTGTAAGCAAAATTCGCAATGCCGAGTACACATTCGGAAAAAGAGCAACCAAGCCCATTCCACATAGATAGTCTAATATAACTCTAGACAACCAAGCCCATTCCACATATATAGTCTAATATAACTCTTGGCAACCAAGCCCATTCCACATAGATAGTCTAATATAACTCTTGGCAACCAAGCCCATTCCACATAGATAGTCTAATATAACTCTTGGCAACCAAGCCCATTCCACATATATAGTCTAATATAACTCTTGGCAACCAAGCCCATTCCACATAGATAGTCTAATATAACTCTAGGCAACCACGCCCATTCCACATAGATAGTCTAATGTTACTCTAGGGCTTGATTTTTCTGTAATTCTCCTTGTATACGCCAATAATTTATCGCACAGTTCTGTTGCATTCATGTCTGCTGAATCTTTGTTTTCAAAATGTTAAAGCTAATTGAAGGGCCATGCAATCTTTGAAAACCTATCTTTAATCCAATAGTTTCATTATTTGTTATCCTCATTTTTAGTTCTTTCCAACCATGATAACTGGTTAAATGATCTGGAAATTTTTCATGATGCTGCAGTATACTTGACATATTTTTCCAGTCACAACTGCCATGTGTTCCTAAGGCAGATTTATTCCGGTTATATATTCTGCAGCAAAAACAATATACCTTTTCTACTGACGTAGAATACATCAACCATTTCCTTTTTAATGTTTCTCCTTAGACCAGTTTGCGTGTATAGTGGTAATTAGAAAATTGTCTCCCACTTTCATCTTTTCGATAACCAGACTCAAATTTGATCTGCTTTATATCATGCTGAATATGAAAACAACGAATATTATCACTTATATCTGGCCATTTAGCAGGATCCTCCATTATATCTTAATCTAATTTTGTTAACTGCAAAATAAGAGAATAATTTTGAAAATAGTGATGTCATAAATTAAGACCGTTAATCCACGTGACTTATTTGTTGTCGCCATTCTAAGCAATTTTGTGCTCTTATTTAATTCTACACTTTCTCAAATTCATTTATTTTATTTTTAATTTTTATATTTGATTTTATTTTGCTGGAATTGGCCGCCCCTTGAAATAATGCCGCTCTAGGCAGCTGCCTATATCGCCTATACCTAAAGCCGGCACTGGATTTGAACTACTTGTTTTGTGGTATTGGATTCGTATTTTGTCTTGGACCATACACGTAAGCAATAACGTGCCGGTCAGTATATAGAGCCTAGAGGTAGAGAGTATGAAAATTTAGCTACACCTAACCATTCAACATAGGTTTGTGTGGAGTCACTAGGCCTCACTAGAGTCAGACCTTTTAATAAGATCTACCGTTTTTTTTTTAAATGTCAAAATCAAAATAACTTGTGGGTTGAAGGGACGGTTTTTTTTTACTAAAAAAACCCAATAACAATTGTTCCGCTGCTTTTCTAGTTATGAGTCTTTTATTGTTTATTTATGCGTATAAAAGTATGTCTTATTTAAAAGTTGAAAAACGAAATATTTAACCAAAACATAATGAGAAGGGATAATAAGACTCATCAAAGAATTCAACCAATAGATTACAGGTTTTAAAAAAAATGCAATTTATTTTTAATATGGCAGTTGAGTTTATTTACCGACAGGTAATCCCTTATTTTACCAATAGAAAGTATTTTGATAAATATTATTGATAATTTACCTCTATAAACATTCCGAAATCATAGTATTGATTGTTATTTATTAAAAGAATAAGAAAAAGATTTAAAAAATTGTGTTTAAATGCATTAAATAAATTTGTAAAAAGGTCCTCTATATTCTATATAAAATACAGTCAGCCATGTTAGAGATGACCTGCATTGTTAACTAAAAAAAGGCAGCTGCCAACTGCAAGATTATTAAAAAATACTGAAAGATAAGACGGTACCTTCAGAAAAACTAATGCCCAGCACTTAAAAAACATGACAAAAATTATTTAAACCACATTTAAGTTAGATGGATAGATACTCTTGGGTCCCCTAGGGCCCTTTATCTTGTATCGCTACGTTTAAGATGTAGGATAAGGCCCTGAAAATGACAAACTTATTAATATAGATTATATAGTAAAAAACGGTACCCTTAGAAACACTGTTGCCCAGCACTTAAAGGGCATGACACATATTATTTAAACAAAATTTATGTTAGATGGATAGATACTCTTGGGGCCCCTAGGTCCCTTAATCTTGTATCGCTACGTTTAAGGTGTAGAATGAGGCCCTGAAAATGACATACTTATTAATATAGCTTATATAGTAAAAAACGGTACCCTTAGAAACACTGATGCCCACCCCTCAGAGGCATGCCAAAAATTATTTAAACCAAATTTATGTTAGAAAGATAGATACTCTTGGGGCCCATAGGGCCCTTTATCTTGTATCGCTACGTTTAAGGTGTAGGATAAGGGCCTGAAAATGACATACTTATTAATATAGATTATATAGTAAAAAACGGTACCCTTAGAAACACTGTTGCCCAGCACTTAAAGGGCATGACACATATTATTTAAACCAAATTTATGTTAGATGGATAGATACTCTTGGGGCCCCTAGGGCACTTAATCTTGTATCGCTACGTTTAAGGTGTAGAATGGGGCTCTGAATATGACATACTTATTAATATAGCTTATATAGTAAAAAACGGTACCCTTAGAAACACTGTTGCCCAGCACTTAAGATGGGGCCCCGAAAATGACATACTTATTAATATAGATTATATAGTAAAAAACGGTTATAAAGTTACAAAAAGACTGTCAAACTGTCTTTTTCAATATGTGACCCCCCCCCTCCAGCATATTTTGCTGGTTGCGCCACTGGGTACACGTACACAAAATTACATGGGGAACGTTCTTAAACAAGTTTCGTTCCATCTCAATGGGTACTTTAATTGTAATTCATTATTTTGGATATCAAAGACATGAAAATTGGCAAACTTTTACCCCGATTTCAGGTTTTACGAGCTTCTCTCCCACATAGCTAACTAAATATGATTGGTACGGGGAACCAAATATCACATTACTTACTACATTATTACATTCCATTCCTTCATCCATAGGCATTGTCATCTTTAGATACAGTCATGCCTAAGAGAGAGAGACAGAGGGAGGGAGGGAGAGAGAGAGAGGAACTGCCAAAAATGTTGTGTATCACATTGCTTTAAGATAAATGTACCCTTTTATTTCATGCAAATAAATAACCCTTTTTTACGCGTCTTATTTTAAATCTTAATTAAACGTCAAATTACGCTTCTTAAATAAACAGAAAACATTATTTAAACCCGGGCAAAGCCGGGTACTTCTAACTAGTTTTAAAATATGCCTCAACAACTCTCAATAATGTGATTACTGTAAAATGTCAATTAATTATAATTTCTTTCAAATATTAAATTTAAGAAATAAATCAAATGAATTATGAAAATGATACATATAAACTAAAATGAATTACAAAGTTAAAAAAGTTAAAATTTTAGGTTAAAATTTCCAGTGTATCCCCTGGAAATTCAAGGGGCGGCGCCCCCCTTAAAAGTTTTAGGGGGCCGCTCCCCCCCCGCTCCGCCGCCAGTGCATTAGTACACCGATGCCCACCCCTCAGAGGGCATGCCAAAAATTATTTAAACCAAATTTATGTTAGATGGATAGATACTCTTGGGACCCCTAGGGCCCTTAATATTGTATCGCTACGTATAAGATGTACAATGGGGCCCAGAAATTTTCAATTTTTTTTGGGCTATGAAAGAAAAAATGATGCCTTCAGAAACACTGTTGCCCTGCCCTAAACAGGTATGAGAAAAATTAATCAACTCTGTTTTATGTTAGTGTGATATATGCCTATGTGGCTCAAAGGGCTTCTTAGTTCCTATCACTATTTTTAAGGTGTAGAATGGATCTCTAAAAACGACGACCCATAAAATAATTACTGATAAATAATACAGGCGATAAATTGCAAAAAAAGGTACCTTGAGAAACACTTAAGCCCAGCCCTTAATTGGCAAGACAAAAATTAATTAACCCAATTGTATGTTAGTGGGATAGATATTATTGACGCTTCATTGGCCTTTTATTTTCTGTCACTACGTTTGATGAAAATGGCATAATTTTTTAAATAGGCTATATCAGAAAAAATGGTGCTTTGTTTGGAACAACTGTTTAACATCTAAGAACACTCACTGACGACTTTCGAGAGCTAACTGAACCCAGTGACAATGTTGAACAAGTAACACAATGCAGCTTTTAGATAGCACTGCAGTCCAACTATATCAAGCACTAATAAATGACCAGAATTTAATGTTAAATATCTTAAACCCCAAAGACAGAAAAAAATCCATTGTGAAGAGTATTTCCCACATAAATACTAATAGTTGTTCTAGATGGCAGGGGTTGTAGTAAGGGGTCACTTCGGGACACATTCAATTTTCTGACTTGGACAAAGGTGTGACATAAAATTTCTCCTGACAGGCGCTTCACAGCGGGTAGATGGGTCAAATTTAGACATATTCTGTTTACAATGTAGGACTTGGGCTCTACTGGTTGGCATAAGGCATAAAATATTTCTTGCATCTAACCTACTAGCACTCTGGTGTGGATGGGTCAGATCGGGACACATTCCGTTTAGATTGAACAATAGTGCGACACTGACCAACACAGGTGTATGCTTGTATGGGGCGTAACCGTAAACGACCGCACTAGGTAATTTAATCCCCTGAGAAAGTTGCGGGTAGCTTGTCCCCAGGTGACAGTCAGTGCTACTTGCTAGACACACTGACCACTTCAGTATTTCATACTAATTTGAAAAGAGAGTTTGATTTTCTTTGGATTTTCATTCTTCATCTTGGAAATAGTGATTGCTTTGTTATTATTTTCTTGTTATAGCTCTTAATTCAGATAAGTACACTTCCACTGTGTTCTGAATTCCTTCTAGCTCATCCTTGTTTTTTTTTCTTTAATAGACTGACCATCAGATATAAAATAGGCTTTTGTAGTTTTAATCTTAATATTTTTTAATACTATTCCAATTCAGTAAATCTTTTGCGTACATTGTTATCTCTTGTTATAACAACACGAGTGATCAAAACTGAATTAAAGTTAAATCATTTATTTAACATAAAAGAAGATTTATTTCAGTGTCGAAGTTAACTTTAAATAATGACAGGTAGACCTAGAAATCTTCGTTTCAATATAGTAGATCCACTAAATATTATGGATCATGCAGCCATTTTACAACAGAATTGTAATCTAAATGATATAGCTTTAGAAATGCATAATCAAGAAGCGACTATTCAGTGGTTAGCTATTAGGCGTCTATTGAGAAATAATATGCAGTGCACCACGTGCAATGTGTTATGTTATCTTGGAAATCATAATACCGGTATCGATGGGTTTCGCTGGGTTTGTCCGACTTGTCACTTAAACAAGAGCATTAGATTTAATTCTTTTTTTACGAGAAGCCATCTGTCTCTCAAAACAATAATTCAGATTATTTATTGCTTTGCATGCAACTTTTCCCAAAAATCCACCAAACGTGAAACGAAAATAGCTAATGAGAACACTTTGATCGACTGGTTTAACTTTCTGAGGGAGGAAATGTCCACTTTTATGAACCGCCGGCCGATAGAAATTGGTGGGGTAAATGAAAACTTTGAGCCTATTGTTGTGGAAATAGATGAATCGAAATACTTTCATCGTAAATACCACAGGGGCACTTGGAGGGAAGGCCATTGGGTATTTGGTGGCGTAGAAAGGGGAACAGGGAAATGCTTTTTAGTTGAAGTTCCCGATAGAAGGGCAGAAACCTTAGAGGCCCTGATATTGCGACATGTAATGCCAGGTACCCATATCATATCCGATGGATGGGCCGCGTATAGGGGGATAGAGGGACTTGGTGGCGGAG
The DNA here is from genome assembly GCA_021962125.1 of Bulinus truncatus. Taxonomy (NCBI): domain Eukaryota; kingdom Metazoa; phylum Mollusca; class Gastropoda; family Planorbidae; genus Bulinus; species Bulinus truncatus. The sequence continues at coordinate 2,147,093 of JAGDYQ010000040.1, forward strand.
TTTATTCACACTCAGTAATTATTCATGAGCAACATTTTGTTGACCTACTCAAAATATTGAAAATCTGTGGATGAGGGCAAAACGAAAATTAAGAAGTCAATTTGGGACAAGCGACGCTCTCTTTGATTCGTATTTGCAAGAGTTTGTATTTCGAAATCAATTTAAACACCAAGATGATTTCTTCACTATTCTTTGCGTAATAAGTGAAAACTACAATATTTAGATAATAGGGTTTTACATGGCTTCTATGCTATTTAAGGGCCTTATCCTACACTTTATACGTAGCGATACAAGATAAAGGGCCCTATGGGCCCCAATAGTAGCTATCCCTCTAACATAAATTTGGTTTAAATATTTCTTGTCATGCCCTTTAAGTGCTGGGCAACAGTGTTTCTAAGGGTACCGTTTTTTACTATATAATCTATATATATTAATAAGTATGTCATTTTCAGGGCCTTATCCTACACCTTAAACGTAGCGATACAAGATAAAGGGCCCTATGGGCCCCAAGAGTATCTATCCCCCTAACATAAATTTTGTTTAAATAATATTTGTCATGCCCTTTAAGTGCTGGGCAACAGTGTTTCTAAAGGTACCGTTTTTTACTATATAATCTATATTAATAAGTATGTCATTTTCAGGGCCCCATTCTACACCTTAAACTTAGTGATACAAGATTAAGGGCCCTAGGGGCCCCAAGAGTATCTATCCATCTAACATAAATTTTGTTTAAATAATATGTGTCATGCCCTTGAAGTGCTGGGCAACAGTGTTTCTAAGGGTACCGTTTTTACTATATAAGCTATATTAATAAGTATGTCATTTTCAGGGCACCATTCTACACCTTAAACGTAGCGATACAAGATTAAGGGACCTAGGGGCCCCAAGAGTATCTATCCATCTAACATAAATTTTGTTTAAATAATATGTGTCATGCCCTTTAAGTGCTGGGCAACAGTGTTTCTAAAGATACCGTTTTTTACTATATAATCTATATTAATAAGTATGTCATTTTCAGGGCCCTATTCTACACCTCATACGTAGCGATACAAGATAAAGGGGCCCTATGGGCCCCAATAGTAGCTATCCCCCTAACATAAATTTGGTTTAAATAATTTTTGTCTTGCTTTTTAAGTGCTGGACATCAATGTTTCGAAGGGTACCGTTTTTTACTATATAATCCTTTCAACCAATAGATTACAGGTATAAAAAACGCAGTGGCTTAGGCACCAGCCAAAACCATTATATTAGTGTATGAAAGTCACTGACCTATAATCATCAAAAGTTGCAATTTTAAAAGAATTATTTTTTAAAATATTTAAATAAAGGGTTAGGATTAGGGATATGGTTAGGGTTAGGGTGTGGAGCAATATCTATGGCTGGTACCCGGGGAAAAAAAAATTAGGATTCTGTCTGGTCAGAACCGTAGCAAGTGCGATAAAAAAATGCAATTTTTTTTACACAGAGGCTACGGTTTGGTCCGACTGAACCCGTTTTTTTTTTTACTTAGGGTACCAGCCATAGGTAATATTGCTTCACACCCTAATCCTGAAAAAAAAAATTATATATGCCACGTTCCTTATACCCTAATATAATGGTTTTAGCTGGTGCCGGAGCCACATTTATTTTAATATGGCAGATAAGTTTATAGATAATGCCAATAATAATAAAAAGAATGCGAACCAAGTATGTTTATATACATACATATATATATATATATTTTTTTTTTTGAAGTAATTTTTTTTCCAGCTACCCTACTGACAATAGAGTGGCTGCTCTATTCAGAGGTCATTGCATAATTTTATGTCAAGATTAAATATGAATTATTTAACAGGCGATGATTGCAATGAATAAATTATTTTTTAAAATTTCAATGGCTTCAAAATTATTAAGTTTTTATTTGGTCAAGTAATTTAAAAAATAAAAAAGCATGCAAACTGATTAAGTATCGTAGTTTTTGGATGACATTGGTCATGATTAGAATGATAAAAAGATAGCAAACAAGTAATTTTTATAGGTTTGAAATTAAAAAAATCTGAATATCAAAGGCAATAAATAAATGAGAGGGTGGTGGCTTGCTAGTGAGTTGGATAATCATGCTGTTAGCTATGAGTTTGACTCCCAACATGCCCAGTGATCATCCTATGTCTTCCATGGCAAATTGCACTATCAGCTATGGTGCGATCGAAGAAGTGAAGTTCCCTACTCTAAAGGGCCATCAGAGCAGATGAAGTGTAGAATTCATCTGTTTCTATAACCTTGGCATATGAAGGGATTGTGTAGTTAGCACAATGCCCAGCCACCTTTACAGCCCCAACTTAAAGTCAGGTATCCATTTAAAGCTGGGTGGACTTGTGGGACGAAACACATTTCTCCTGGAAAAATTCCCATTTTTTTCACAGAAGATCGAACCCAGGGCTCTCAGGTTGACAGTCGAGTATCTACACCACTCGGCCATCCATCCTACGGGATCAAAGAAGGGTAAAGCAAAAAAGAGTCCCATTAGTTATTTATGGCTTCAGAAAAAAAACTATACATAAATATTTTCAAAACATTAGTAATTTTTTTTATTAATTAAAAGCTATTAGTAATTAGAAAATTTCAGCTGTCATGCTAGAACAGTTCCATTTTAAAAAGGCTGCCATTTTGATCCATCATCCGTTATGTTACTGTAGTTAAAAAAAACGTATGAAAGGATGTTTTTTCATTACTGTGATATTAAATTATTAAATTACTGTGATTGTAAATTATAGTAATATTAAATATGTAAATTCAATATTATTCACATTTTACAACATAATTGACGTAATTTAGTGAGTGACTTACCTTCGAAATCGTTAATATAGTATTCCACCTGAAATGAGTAAGCTCTGCTTGTTGTTTCTTTGTTCAGTCATAAGAATTTCAAAAAGTCAAGTATTTTCTCACCAGTGACATCTTGAAAATATTTTAATTCCTATGCTGCAGCTATTAACCAGTACACACTACATGAGCGTTATTATGATCATAAACGGTTGAGATGAATGAGAGCCTCGGTTTTGATACATAAAAGAGTTCCTTTTGAAAAAACTACATCGATTTTGTTGAGTTGTATGGTTGTTGAATTTATTTTAAAGAAAAAAATTATAGAGTCCTATATACATAGACTAGTCTTCCGTATCTTTAGAGCTCACATGACATGTGAATTTCCATTTTGAAGGGTTTAATATAGCTAATTTTAAGCTTTATAGCACAGTTCTATTCAGTTAATGCATGGATAAGAAACACTGTGTTCTATATACATCTGAAACTGTATGCACCGTAACAAATTATATATATATATATATATATATATAAACCCTCTTCAAAATCTACCATGCAATTCCTAGTGACTTCCTGGAGTGTCCACTGGTAACATTTATATTTCCCAAAACAAAATAGCAACTGGTCAAAACTTAGTCCAGCAAGGTCAAAAGCAGAGGGGAGGAGAGAAATCACATGGCTCAGACCAATGTGCCTGTCTACGACATTGATTCATTTTATTTTGATATTATTCACAACTGATACAGACATTAATAAAGTTTGATAAAAGGTCAAAAATTATTTCTTAAATGGTTTAAGTATCTTTAAATAATTTCTAAATGGGTGTCACCATTTTACTCTCAATAACTAGAAACTTATGCATAATAATATTTTTTTCTTTTTATGTAGCTTTCAGGAAAAGGACAATCTTTATTGCTTCATAACATTTGGACATTTGCTGTCTGGTCTAGAGTAGATACACACAGATATAGCATGTGTCAGAAGGTGCACCATATAATATCTGCAAGAAACATCTTGGAAAATTAACTTTGGCTCTGCAAGAAGTAAGTGTAAAATAGTCTTATACTTAAATTAAATACAGTCGAGCCTTGTCTTTCAGTTCCAGACATTAACACAATTTTTATGAAGCATGTTTATTTATTAATAAATATTTTTTGTGGTTAGATCATAGGAATTGTGTTTGAGACAATTTTTTAACATTTATAGAGCTCACTTATCTTGTATTAACATCTTTCAGCATCCATTATAATCAGGTTGCCCTAAAAATATCAGACAAAATGATTGAAAATACACATTACCATTTTTAATATTGTACATTAAATTATACACACATATTTATAGATTAAGAAAAGTGATCAAACACATTAGGGAATGTTCCATAGTTAAAGCAGTTTCAATTTTAATTGGAAAACAGGGGCGTATGATTGACTCTGACAACCAAGAACTTGATGTATCATTTTCACTGTTTGGTGTCAAGCTTTTTACAAAGGCACTTGAAATGAACAAAACTGCATTAGAGTGGAGACTGCAATAGACTGGACACTGCAATAGAGTGGAGCCTGAGAAATGGAAATGATGAATTTTTGGCCTGGGATTAATTTGGTAATTCTATTAATTTTGTTTTTAATGTTTTTAGATAGACATATCAAATCATTTTAAAAACTGATTCAACTGTCTAGTTAGATTCTGAAACAGCTGTCTAATTAGATTCTTTATCAACAGTAATTAGATTCATCCCTATGTTAACTTATGGTGACTAGGGTAGACCTTTGCTCAATAGAGATTAAGATTTATTATCAAATAAAATAATAGCAATTTGGGTTCTGCGTTAAATCGAAAATAAAGAATTAAACAACAGTATACCAAAAAAATGTCAAACATAAACAAAAGTAATAATCGAAAATTCTGCAACATAATTTATTTCGCAAATAAAGTTCTTTTTAAAAAGATCAACTATAAAAAAAAGAAATTCTGCTAATTTCTATACAATTAATTTCTTAGCTATTGTAATATTTCGATTTTTTTCATAAATATTCTTTGATTTATTTATAACTTACAAAATAACATCACATAAGTCAATCGGAAGTGCAAAATAATCAAGAGATTTTCAGTATAAGAATTGAAGTTTTATTTTTAATGTAAGTGATGTGGTGGCAGAAAGGCTAAGTTGCTTGCTTTTTTTTATCCTGGTTTGATAACTCTCATGGACATAATTTTATTTTATTTTTATTTTTTTTTATAATTTATCCTTTTGGTAGTTTAATGAAAATAACAACTAATTAGATCTCTTTGACAAATTTTTTAATCTTTTTTTTTATTGAAATATTTTATCCTTTAGGATGTTGTAAGGTAAAGAAACAAAAACTAACAATATTTTTAATTTCGTTCATAACTTAAAAAAAAAATTATTTTGAAAATATCTATCAAAGCTGACCCCATCCTATAGTTTTTAATTGGGGGGGGGGGCTAGCCAACTTTTAAGCCGCCTGTTAATTGGAGCACTAAGTAATTAAAACAATAAAATTGAGATACACTTCAGTCTTTCATTGTTAAGTGTGCGATGATAATTGTTTACAGTAGTATTGCCCCTTGCGACCCAGTTATTTAAAGTGGAAATTGAAAAAAGAAAGTTATTATATCGACATGAATCTTTATGGGGTAATAAATAAACTAATGAATAAGTTTGTTACAATTTTGCAGCGCTTTTCCATCTTTACTACAAACATCTGGAAATGGTCTTAGAAGCATAGTCGCTCACATGGAAAGTTGAAATAGGATGTGCCTTATCTCACCTCTTTCTAACTGAGAGCTCTTCTAGTAGCTTTATTGTATGGCCTATTAAACATACAGCTTCTCTGAATAATTTTGCAACTCTTGCGGTGTTTAGGAATTAAAAATCTTTTTTTATTTACAAGTTTTCACATTTTGGCAGAGCTTCTCCACTCTCCATGTAACACACATGAAACCCAGCTATTGTGGCATCCTGCATCATATAGTGATAGCATTTGTTGGATGTTTTTTTGAAGTACATAAAAGTGATGATAATATAAATTGTCCTTATGTGTTCATACTCAGAGCACTATTTATTTTTAACTGCACAAGGGACTAAATGCCTAATTTTTTTTGTTTTAGTTACACATAGCGCTGCACTTGAAAATACTGTTCTCATGGATAGGCAACGAATAAGGGGCCCCATAACAAAAGATTTGATTGAACTTTTACTGATAAAAGGGCCTTTGGTAGTGGGAGTCCTTAGTGGTGAGCTAGTTGGCCTATCTTTAAGAACTAAGAGTCCCAATTTCTGTACCTAATATAATCAAATCTAATTCTACGGGGCTCTGAAATGTACTTTTTGTTTATAACCCTAAACATTTCTAAGTTGCTGCATATGGTTCCAAGAGTGGCTTTGCTTAGAAATGACCTAGTTTAAGATAGAAATCTAAAACCTTAAAAAGATTGACCTTTTTGAAGGCATTATTATTTGTTACAATCAGTCCCCAAATAAAATAAAAGGTACTATCATATAACTTAACATAGTTTCAAAAAATGAATTATATTAAAAGCCCTGGTCATGCTCTGTTAAAAAAATATGTCTTGAAAATTAACCTGATCCACAATATGATTCTAAAAATTGGCCAATAAATGTGTGGTGTTTTTCATATATTTTAAAAATAAAATAATATTTAGTAATCTTTCTTGAAAATTGTTTTCCCAGTAAGGCAAGGCTAAAGTTTCACAATTCCTGGCAATTATTTTCCCAGTAAGGCAAGGCTAAAGTTCCACAACTCCTGGCAAAAGTCTGGACACCCAGCCCTGATAAAAGCCACAATAGAAAAATAATAATAAAGTCTCGATATGTAATATAGTAACTAATATCCCAACCATTACACTGATCAGATAACACTTGTGCCATAAAATAAGTTTCCTCAAACCCTCGCAGTCATACTCGCTCAGCTCATCATACCTGTCACCCTCCAGTTTTATCCAGTTCATGACTTGACCTTTTCCCTTCCATCCTTTCCTGTCTAACCAAACCTTATTTTCTACCGTCACACAGTGTCTTGACATAATATATTCTTCCCCTAGTACATTAAAAAAAAAATCAAACCATGACCAAAATATCTCCAATGATAACTTTTAAAATGAATATTTAACTTGTCTAAAATTATCAAAGTTCAATTATTGGCACTATAACACTTTTTTTGTGTGTGTGTGACTATTTCCCTTCTTCCTGTGGACTCATCATATAACATCTTTGAAATGTATCTGTATTTGTATAATGGTATAAGGATTTTAAACCTGTCATATACTGAGGATGATTGTAACAAATGTATCTGTGTTTGTATAATGGTATATTTTAAGCCTCTCATATAGTGAGGAAGACTTTAATTGTTAATAAATCTACACATGTTTTCAATTATTAAAAATTGAGACAGTAACTACTTACTGTTGTATTTTTTTCTAATCCACAGAAAGTTATGACAAGCAGTGAAAGTATGATCTTGTGAATTAATCATTGGAACATGAGTAGACTTTTAGATGGATTTTAAATTTACAACCAATATTTCGTAAAAGAAAAATGTTATTGGTCAGTCTTGGTAATGCCAAATTCAACATACAAGTACTGATAAAACGTACGCTTGGTGTACAACTGAGAAATGACAAGGCTTTTTGTAAAACATTCCAATTCTCTTTCTCTTAGCATCTGACAAGTTATATTAGATAAATATTTATCTTAAATGTATTCTAAAAAAAACTTAAAGATTCCACATAGCATTTCATTTCTGATTTTAAATTCCAGTTCAATAAGTGACTAAGGGTTTATTTAGAAGATACTCTACCATGAACCAGTTGATTCCTCCTGTTGGAAAATCTTTTAAATGTACAGTATGTCAGAAAAGTTTTACTCAGAAATGTAACTTGATCAGACACCTAAAAATCCACATTGGAGAAAAACCATTTCAGTGTACAGTATGTCTAAAATGTTTTACTCACAGGAGTAGCTTTACCAGACACACATTAATTCATACAGAAGAAAAACCATTTAAATGTGCAGTATGTCTGAAATGTTTTACTGACAGGAGTAGCTTTACCAGACACAAGTTAATTCATACAGAAGAAAAACCATTTAAATGTGCAGTATGTCTGAAGTGTTTTACTGACAGGAGTAGCTTTACCAGACACAAGTTAATTCATACAAAAGAAAAACCATTTAAATGTGCAGCATGTCTGAAATGTTTTACTGAGAAATGTTCCTTGAACAGTCACCTAAAAATCCACACTGGAGAAAAACTATTTCAATGTGCAGTATGTCTGAAATGTTTTACTCGCAGGAGTGGCTTGACCAGACACACATTAATTCATACAGAAGAAAAACCATTTAAATGTGTAGTATGTTTGAAATGTTTTACTCACAGGAGTAGCTTGACCAAACACCAATTAATTCATACAGAAGAAAAACCATTTCAATGTACAGTATGTCTGAAATGTTTTACTCACAGAAGTAGCTTGACCAAACACAAGTTTATTCATACAGAAGAAAAACCATTTAAATGTACGGTATGTCAGAAAAGTTTTGCTTATCGATGCACCTTGACCCAACACCAATTAATTCATACAGAAGAAAAACCATTTAAATGTGCAGTATGTCAGAAAGATTTTGCTTATCGAAGCACTTTGACCCAACACCAATTAATTCATACAGAAGAAAAACCATTTAAATGTGCAGTATGTCTGAAATGTTTTACTCAGAGGAGTAACTTTACCAAACACAAGTTAAATCATACAGAAGAAACACCATTTAAATGTACGGTATGTCAGAAAGGTTTTGCTTATCAAAGCTGCTTGACCAAACACCAACTAATTCATACTGGAGAAAAACATTTTCAATGTACAATATGCCAGAAAAGTTTTACTTATAAAAGTAGTCTTACCATGCACCAGTTTAAACATACTTTTACACAAATATTTCAGTGTACACTATGTAACATGAGTAGTGTTCCAATATCCGACTTGAGGAAACACTTATTATCACATATAGCAAGTCAAATATTTCAGTGCTGTCTGTGTAACAAATTGTTTATTAATTTTACATCCCTGACAAGGCATTGCTCAGCTCACATTGGAAAAAAAAGAAAAACATTTCATGTTATAAAGTAATATGTACTGGAGATTTCAGTTTGTCGTAAACTTTGTACAGATCTAAAAAAGAGATTTCACTTTACTCTATATTTCAAGTGTGACATTTCCCTGTTCAATATTCACAAACAATACAGGAGTGATTTCAGATTTGATTTCAATAGTGTATATCATAAGATAATGAAGATCTCCTCATTGTACTCCATGTTTCAAGATTGATAACCACCTTCTGACTTGAGAAAACCTTTATTATTACAAACAATAAAGCTCAAATTTCAGTTTGAATTTTGTGTAATAAATAGTTAAGCCTTGAAATCAATGGATCTATTAAGCTTAACGGAAAAGAAATACAAATTTATATGTGCTGTAAAAACTTTTCTAACATTGGATAACGCTGTTATTAACACCTTTAGCAAAAATCTCAAATCTGTTTTTGACTAAAATAAGTCTATGTCAGACAGAATAGCTTATATTTTTTTTAATTTGAGGTTTTAAAGCCATTTGCACTATTACTTTATATGAAATTCCATATAATGGAATTTCACAACTTAATATGTGCTTCATAACAGCGATCGGCAACCTATGATCTGCGAGAATATTTAGGGGGTCTGTAGAAAGATTTGGATATTTTGGTACTAATTTGTTCTTTCTTGATTTTGTGAGTTTTTGAACTTTTTTCATCAAGAATTCATTACAGATGTATGTTGATTCTAGCTAATACCTTACACTTGATATTTGAAAAAAAAAATGTATTTATAAAAAAAATGATAATTTGTTATGCATTTCTTTGTTTTGTAAAATATTTTGTGAATAGTGTTTCAATTTTTTTCTTATGCCTTATTGTTTATTTTTTAAATAAAATTACCACAATAATCTTTTGTTAAAACTCTTGTTTATTTCAAACCCTTTTCATATTTAGTTTGTGAATATAGATAAATTGAGATGTTTCTCATATTTTATATTTGAAGTTTGCACTTTATAGAACTGTGTTTCACTTTATTAGTTTTTATATTTTTAATATTTGTCACCATGTTTGTAACTCTGCTCTTAGCCATGTTTTGTTGTACCATTTGGTTCAATGTTTTGATTTTTCTTTTGTAGCCACATTTGTTATTTCTTTTAGCCATTATGTTTATACAAGTACATATAAAATTGGCAATCCATGAATATAAAATAACTAATTGACTGATAAAGAAAACTATTTTTATTTGCAGTTTTTAAAATGTTTGTTAAACTTTGTTACAATTTTACTATCACTTCAGTGTGTAAGGGTGGGAGGATGGTCGAGTTGTGTAGATAGTTGTCCCACAAGTCCACCCAGCTTTAAATGGGTTCCTGACTTTGAGTTTGGGGAAGTAAAGGCGGCTGGGCGTTGTGCTAACCACATAATCCCTTCATATGCAGAGGCTATAGCAACAGATGAATTCTACACTTTATCTGACCCAATGGCCGGCTAAGGGAACTTTAGATTGTTTTCTGCCAGATTTTATTAATACTTTGGAATGAAAACGAGGCTCCGCTAACCCTAGTTACATCCCTGGCTCAGTCTAAATGTAAACTGACTGACATATGATAATGGGCGCTTTTGAAATCACTCTACTGTCTTGTTACACTCCCCCCTCCCATTCCATTGTTAATGGGGGGGCCATCTTTCCCTTTCACCTATATATAATAAGACTGGATGGAAAGAATTTATGAAATACTAATATATATATATAATATAGAGTCATATCCCCTTAGGCTTGATCGGCAGGCTGACGACAGGATTCACATTACATTGTGACACAAGAATAATATAACAATGGCACACAAAAGAAAGAATTATGGCCCAAAAATGTAATAATTATAATATTGTTTTTATTAAGTTATGAATGGTGAACATATTGAATGACATACCAATATAGACAAATGGACCAATGTGAATGTATCATATATTAATACATTAAATTATCCTAAAAATAATGAAATGTTGACAAGCAAAGAATATAACAATCGTACAACAGTTCCATTAACTAAATAATCTATAGTTTAATAATTTTTAGAATATGAACAATATTATGAACGTCTTCAGCCATTAAAAAAATCTAAAATCTAAATATATACACAAAGTTGTTTTTTTCTGCTTCTGATGTAATTTCTTAGCTCTATCTCAATTATTATGGTAAGAATATTTTTTGATCTGAACCAGTGGCGCAACCAGCAAAAAATGCTGGGGGGGGGGGGGGTTCACATATTGAAAAAAGACAGTTTGACAGTCTTTTTAGTAACTTTATATAGTAAAATATGTATTGATGATTTGGTCTGGGGAGGAGGGGGGGGGCTCAAGCCCCCCTGCCCCACCCCTCCTGGTTGTGCCACTGATCTGTACCATGATTATACTAATCTATCAATAGTCAAATATGTGAATTTTTAGAGCTTTAATTGATTTTAAAGTTTTCATATGGATTTTTAAATAAAAAACAACAAGTTAATAATTAGTATTTAATTATTTTGTTTTATTTTAATTAAACGTGAACATTTTTGTATCTTTAATTTAAATACAATAATTACTGATTTTTTTTTTTTTAAGATTTAAAATGTTTCAAACATTTACAGGTCCTAGATGTGGTCTTCCTCTAATGATATCGGCAGCTTTTTCAGCAATCATGATTGTCGGTGCATAAGTATCACCTGAGACAATCCAAGGCATTATGGAGGCATCTACCACTCTTAATCCTGATATTCCTTTAACCCTGAAAAACAAATATCATAAGTAATGAAGTAATAAAGTAATATGCATTAATATCTTATGAAAATTTGATCAGGACATGGTGGAGCTGCTAATACTGTTATCATTTTCTGTTAAAGTTAAATTTACTCTGGATTTACTCTAATTTAATGTCATCTGCGTTGTCCACTACCTATCACTTTTTTAAAGTTAAACTTGAAATTAAAATAAGCACACTAGAGTAAAATTGAAGTTCAAATATATAACAATGTCTTACACATTGGGCCTATGTTTCACATCGTTAAAGTTATACATGTCATTAGATTATAATTAGACTAAAATGCTTGGGTTATGTTTTTTAAAAATTTGGTACAGGGGAAAAATAGCCCCCCCCCCCCCCCCCCGGGTACGGCCTTATATATAAACCAAATCCATATAAAGTCATATTTCTTGATAAAAAATTTAAATATTCTTTTTTTTTTCAACCGATCACAATGTTCTACAAATAATTAAAAAAAGTTTAGACCAAATAATATTTAATTTTATTTGTCTGCAATTACGATAGATCAAAATTATGACCCTGCGGTGGACCCTCAATGCTAGAGAAAGGCTAGCTGACCAAAGACACTTGGAGAATATTTTGCACATAAGAGATGAAACTTAGAAACCTAAATTGGCGGAGCTGACAAAGGCTTTCCAAGAAGATCAAGAAATAAAAGCAAGTTGGCAATATTGTTTATTTTTTTTTTAATGAAGTTTTAAAAAAAAATGTCACTGTATCAGAAACTTTGTTTTCCGTTTAAGACAGTGAATCTGTAATAATTTACCTCAAATTCCCATCAACAACAGCTGTTGGGTCATTGTCTGGCCCCATTTTACAGGAGCCACTGTAGTGAAAGGCAGATATAGGTCGGTATTTGACCAGACACTGCCAGTATTCATGAGATTTCATCCTGAATGCTTCACACGGTCTCGCTGCGATTTTCTCTGTCAGCTCAGCTCCAATGTTTTGAAATGTCTCAGTGGTAATAAATTTCTCACACTCCTGTATACCTGACCAACAATAACATTATTAAAATTTAAATAAAAAAAAAATTTTAAGCTTTTTAGATATAATTACAACTCTCGTGTATATAGGGCCTATTAAAAATACAAATGACTACTAAAAATACAAATGACATTCACTTGTGATTCACAATAACAAATTTGTTATTATAGTGGCCAGAGCTGGCATTACAAATTGTTCCACTAACAACTATTACTATTAATAAAGTTGTAAATTACAGGACCCCTGCCAGGTGCGGGGAGGGGGGCCTGATAGTGCCTGCAAGGCATAAAAATTTGAGAGACTTATCTAAAATATAAATTACTTTATATTCTATTTAATTAAAATTAAATATAAAAAAGGGTGGCGTTTGAAGCACGTTTTATTATAAATAAAAACATATTTATGATTGTTGATGAAAAAACAAAGTCAGTTCTGAAGTCATCTAACCTCTAGTCTCTAACCTCTAATCATAAGTTCCACATCTTCCTGTTTCTCCATGTACTTCATCTCAATGTTAGGAGAATCAAAGGGATCAGTGGATTTCAAAGTAATTCTGCCTCTACTCTCTGGCCTAAGTAGAGTTGGTAAACATAACATACCGTACGGAGCACCTTCTCTGTCTATCATGTGTTCTTTAACCTGTCGGGCAGCATCAGGTTCAAAGACATGAATGACAATAAGGAATGGTAAGGGGCCTATACATGCATCAGTGTATGAATCTTATAAGTATTAGTTGTTTATTTAGTGTTTATAAAATTTTATTACATATTAAAAAAAAAGAACTATGTACAAAAAACTATTACATGAGTAGAATATTTGTTTACACACTCAAGGGCGGATTTGGGGGGGGGGCGTGCCCCCCCCCCCCCCCCGTTGCTGCAAGTTTAGGTAATACATCATTAAATTATCGAAATATTTTTTTGTTCTAAGACCAATTTTCAACAATGAAAACAGTTTTGCCCCCCCCCCCCTTTCCTCTCCCGTCAAAGTTGTCTAGATCCGCCCCTGTACACACTTACATCTTCTGTATAACCAAATGGCTGTTCATCAAACTCAGGGAGGTAACTCAAGAAATGAATCTGTAAATCTGGCCAGTTTTGTTCTCTTGTTTCTTTAGTTGTACTTTTAAAAGCCAAAGTTTCTGCCATGAAAGATGAACTCAGAGGACCTGCGTGTATTAGAATATTAACACTTTTAAACACCACACACACACACACACACACCACAAAAACTCACACCACACACACACACACACACACACACACAGACAGACACACAACTAAAGAAAAGGAAGAGCACATCCATGCAGTCTGCACTTGTTGATAACATTTCATATTACACCCTTTAATCTAAACCATCAAACAAGGAACTAACCCCAATAAAAAAAAACCTGATCAATAGAGCACTAGGACAAAAAAGCCAGTGGCGCAACCAGCAAAAAACGCTGGGGGGCTCAAATATAGAAAAAAAAATGCCAAGGGGGGCTCACATATAGAAAAAAGACAGTTTGACAGTCTTTTTAGTAACTTTATATAGTAAAATATGTATTGATGATTTGGTCGGGAGGGGGGGGCCTCAAGCCCCCCCCTGCCGCCCCCCCCCCCACTGGATGTGCCACTGCCAAAAGCTATAACTATTTCACAACATAACGTGATCTTTACTAAAATAAAGTATAAGCTGTGTCAAATAAATATCAAAATAAGAAAAACAGTTGATAGATAAAACTGTACAACAATACACCTCATAAATATTAATTATTATTTACCAGAACCCAATATTTTATATTGAATATGGCTCCAAATACTGTCCAGGCCTTTAAGTGATGCGGTCAGTGGGTACTGTACTTTGATCCCCATATCAAACTGGGCGTGGTCTTGAAGATTCTCTCCCACTGATAAATCCTTAACAACTTGTATCTTAGTGGGGAGGAAATATAATTAATTAATTCATGAAATAGTTGCTTATGGACAAATAAATTTATCTTTATACATTATCATAGCTCAGAAATACATTTCTCTGTGGTCAAGATAAAACTTACCTTTAAGCTATCAAGGTGTTTTTTGGGTCCAATTCCAGATAACATAAGTAATTGAGGGGAGCCTATGGCACCAGCTGACAGAATGACCTCTTCCTGGACATGGATTGTCCACTTCCTACCATTTCTAATGACCTCAACTCCTTTAGCTTGCTTATTATCTATGATCACCTGTTTATACCATGTTCAAATTTCTTCATTTGGAAAACAAAGGGGCAAGCACATATTATTCAGAATATATTTAGAAACTAAAGTAACACAATTGTATTACCTCAGTACAGGATACTTTAAGAGTTTCACCTTACAACCAACTAAAGTGTACGGTAGTAAGCCAACTACTAAATGTAATATTATTTATAAAATACAAAAATTAAAAAGTTAAAAATAAACACAACAACAAAACAATCTCAACATACATGCGCAACATTTTTGTACCTTGGTCACATGAGAGTTAACAGCAACGTGAAGATTAGCCCTGTTCCAATGGCGGCGAATGAAAGCATCACTAGTTGACCATCTCCGAGAATTTTTTGAATTTATTTGGGCGAGAGAAATTCCTAGAGAACAAGACACACTCATCATTCAACGTACTCTTGAATTTTAGACACAAAAAAAAAAGAATTTAACACAAATAAACAATATAAAAATATGTTGTTAATTATCCTATTATATGGGACGGATGGCCCAGTAGTGTAGGGATACTTGACTGTCGACCTGAGAGTCCTGGGTTCGATCCTCGGTGAGGCCCATAGAATTTTTCCAGGTGAAATTTGGTGCAAAGTCGTCCCAAAGTCCACCCAGCTTTAAATGGGTACCTGACTTAAGTTGGAGAAGTAAAGGCGGCTGGGCGTTGTGCTAACCACACAATCCCTTTATATGCTGAGATTAGAGAAACAGATGAATTCTACACTTCATCTGTCCCGATGGCCCGTTAGGGCTAAGGGAACTATCCTATATTATACAAGGCATATTAAAAAAAAAAAGATGATTGATCTACAAGGGGGGGGTGGTGTGGGGCGGGGGAAAGGTGGGGGAGGGGGGAGAGACCAGTGTAGAAAGAAGGGAAAAAAAGAAGACAATGCACCATTTAAAAAAAAGTTCGTCACCAATTTAACTTAAATTTACTATTCCATTCATGTGCGAATCAAACTTGAGTAAATTCGAGATGCAGTTCTGCAATCAAATTTACCGAAACAAAAAAAAAATTGTTAGGAAACTGACTGAAAACTAAGGATTAGCTATTTTAAGCCGATTTATCTCCGATTCTTTGTATTTATGTACACAAGACACATCAAAACTTTATGCAACTAGCAATTTTACTATAACAACAGCTCAACTTCTAAGATTGTTTCCATTTTTAAATTTGAATAGATGCATGTATAGCTGTTACTGTTTGAACATACTTATTTTTTTCCATATTATCAGCATAGAAATTATGCAGTAAACATAAGCTTGTATTTCACCCAGTGTCTGAATTTCGAACTGACCAGGACACAAACCTTCTTCACAGGGCAACATAAATGTCTCCCAGCTATGTTGTTAAAATATGTTCTAATTGTATGGGTATCATAGCAAGTAATGCGTCAATGGGTCATGGGTCGAACGGGTCGCAAAATTGGATGGGTCACATGGGTCATGGGTCAATGTTCCCTGACCCACGACCCTTCCTTAGTCTCCGCCCGACCCTAAAAAAAAACCCCCGTCGTCGCACGATTTTTTTAAAATTTCAAAATGGTTTCTATGGCGACGGCCGCCATCTTGAAAATAATAACATTCAATGGGTCATGGGTCATGATGGGTCTGGGTCAAGAACTTAACGGGTCATATGGGTCATAGGTCAAGCTCAGTGACCCATTACTTGCTCTGATGGGTATGTATATAAAACAATATACTATCTACTACTTATTGCTTTATTGTTGTAACACATACTCATAATTATAAAAACAATATTTTTTTTTGAGTAATTGTTACTTTATAATGAGGTGCTATACCTTCCAGAGTTTCCCCATTATAATCTCCATTACGTGTGTAACCAATATGTTGACCAGCTTCTGTCAACTTCTCAGCAATGGAATGTGGTGTCACGTGATCGACATAAATTTCACCACCTTGACTGTGATAATCTTAAGTTTGAAATAGAAAATACACCATGTACTATAACTAACACATCATGTACTATAACAAATACATCATGTACTATAACAAATACATCATGTACTATAACAAATACATCATGTATTATAACAAATAAATCATGTGCCATAACAAATGCATCATTACTATAACAAATGCATCATGTATTATAACAAATACATCATGTACTATAACAAATGCATCATTTACTATAACAAATACATTATGTACTATAACAAATACATCATGCACTATAACAAATACGTAATGCACTATAACAAATACATCAAGTACTATAAAACGATTATAAAAATTGAATCTTTTTTAAACAATGTAGTCAATTCTATTAGTCAAATTAAACTAGTTCAATACATTTTTTTTTGTTTGTTTTACTTTAAATCAATATCCCGAATTAAACATTTACTTGATGATTTTAAGTGTTCGATCTGTACATCTTCCGACTTCTTGAAGTATGGCAGCACATGTCTGTAGTCCCACTGGTCTGTCCCCAGGTATTGGGCCCACCTGTCATAGTCGTGTTTTGAGCCTCGGACATATAGCATCCCATTTATGCTGCTAGAACCACCAAGGACTCTCCAACTGGGCCAGTGAAGTGACTGAATTGAGACGAACAGACATATACGATTTTTTTTTAAAAATAATGTACACTGTACAGAGTATAATGTACACTGTACAGAGCATAATGAAACATATTCAGCTGTATATAACCTTTGTCAACAACACGAAACTTTATTCTTAAATAAAAACACTGTCAGAGATAAACAGGTTATATTTTATATTCTAATGTAACACAAACACACACACACATACATACACAAACGCATACATAAATATATATATATATATATATATATATATATTATATATATATAACTTATATATCTACTACAATAAAGTACAGTACCATTTTACACAAGACTGTATTAGATTGTCACAAAATTTTAAAGTACTAATTTAAGTACTAGTTCAAATAAAAGTACCCAAGGTACCCCTGACATGTAAGTTCGCGAATCAATATATTTATTTTCACACACTGATCTAGAGAGAGTGAGGGAGAACAGGGTCGGCCCTAGAGGGAGAGAAGGGCCCCACACTTACATTTATCCACAAGAAAACCTACCCCACAGAAAACAATAATTTACAGTGTTAATAAAATGTTTTTTTTAGCATATTAGGTTTTCCAATATATTTCGTTACTTTTTAAACACTGTCACCAAGACCTTGACTCGAGTACAAGTACTTAATAAGAGAAGTACCAAGTACTCCATCTCTGGTGTTGGCAAACTAGAAAGTAACTCAGAGGCGTACCTAGGGCCCCAGTTTTTTTTACATTAAATATTAAGTAATTAACTCCTGCTATGATGTCGAATGTAAAAATGCAGGGGCCCCCAAAGAGGCCAAGTCCCACCCGGGCCCCAAATCCCTACGTTCGGCACTGAAGTAACTATTTTGACAGCATTTAAAAGTACCCTTCAGCCGCATTACACCGAATACACTGAGGATCTACTATAATTATAATGACCTACTCTGTTGATCAATCCAAGCCCCGTGCTGTCTGGTAGCACAGCAACGTGTCCCCAGTCTATGTCTTGTTTAACCATTTCGTCAGTCACCCTATGTACGGGAATAGTTTCCTTGCCTGTGTCACTGGGGCCTGCTTCCAGTAGCAGTACCTTCACGTCTGGATCTTCAGACAGGCGTCCAGCCAGCACACACCCCGCTGTCCCACCCCCAACTGTGAATACATTAATACATTGTAAACACTCAGTACACATATCAAAGAAGCTTTTAATTATATAGCATGCACACAGCGCATCGTTATTTAAAGACTCCATTTGTGTTTTTTTTTCTCTTTTTAATAGTGTAGCACCTGAATATGGATATACTATAGTACGATAGCATAAATTAAATGTTGCGGTTTTTCGGAAATGCCACTTTGATTTTACGATGCGCATTCTGTGTAAATTATATTCTGTGAGTTTTCACAAGTTTGAAATATGTTACAATAAAGTAAGGAGAAATTTAGTTAAATTGATTTGGCCTACTAATGTATCTAAAAAAAATAGTTTGAAATGTTATGTTTAATTTTAAAGTGGATGCCATCTTATTTTAAAAAGTATCCATCCAGTACATATCTTGTTCCAAGTTATTTATGTAGCTTGTCCTCATTCACAATCTACTTAATAAAACAAAATGCGTTAACTAAACACTGAATACTTGTAGGTCTCTAAATTTTTAAAATACTTTGACACTTTACTGTCTTTCAGGGACCGCTAACTCTAAATTCAACAAATTATGTCCCTGTAGCTCGTTTCAATGCACAGGTGCTCAGAGTGGGTAGATTAGGGGCGTAGTACTTAATGATATCATACTCTCAGTGAACATCGCCGTACAAACTGAGAACTTTGATATACGCCATAACAATCAGTCCTTCAAAGTCAGTCAACAAAATTATTTCATGTACAGATTTTTGTTTTGCAAAGAATGACTGTATCAAATTCATTGCTTGGAAAAAAATATTCAATTCATTATTTAATTATATAAACGGTTAGATAATTATAAAGATAATAAAACACACTTACCAATGACGTAATCGTAAGTTGAGTTTAATTTGAAGTGGGTTGGCAACACTTTGGATGGCAACTCTGACTCCATGATTAACATTTTCAGAAGCAGTGCGGCGAGTATCATGAGAGCGGTCCACACCAATAGATGCACCGACATCTTCCACCTACCGGTATTGACTAAAAATGGGACTAACATAGAGGGGCCTTACAGACTGATTGAAATACCTGTACGTTACATTTCTTTGTTTACATCAGTGGTGAGCTGACCTACTTTCATGACACACCTACACGAGTGGGCGTGGCAACTGCAATCAAAACGGAAACATTGTTTTTTTTTTAACTCCCCTTATTCAACTTTTCTGAGCTGCTTGGTGTATTGGGCTCGGCCTTCTGTGTCAGAACTGCGCACGCTCGTTCGTATGTCGGTCTGAGTACATGTACATGTATATACAGATTCAGGTTTAGCAATAGGTGCACTCGGCTCGGACTTCGGAAGCTCACCCCTTCCCCTCCCCGGACAACACAAAAACAACAACTTTACAATTGTTGTATATCTCCCCCCCCCCGTCCTCCTCCACCACCACCCGGGTCCTATTTCTTTTTAAAGAGACACTCAGTTTTTTTTTTTTTTATCATTTTCGCACTGGGCCACAGCTGACCTAGATCCGTCCCTGTGTGGTACATATGGCGCACCGGCTAAATTTGTCGTTGGAAGGCCCCCAATTGTGGCGCTGGATAGTAAATACTTTGTATACCTAAAACCTTAAAATATTGATGTCACATACTCACCTTGTTACCTCTCACGCATGGAAGGAAATCTATCCCCGTGAGTACAGGAGCAGATAATAATAATAAACTACATCCCGTGAGTACAGGAGCAGATAATAATGTACTACACAGTCTAAAATAAAATTACAATAGACTCAACTAAAGTTTTAAGGGAAAATTAACAGGGTAGCATAAAGCTTTAAGTTGTGTTCCTAGTTATCTCCCCCCCCCCTTCTGAAGTTTAAATGACTGCCTACTTATGGGCAGGGGACGGGTGGTCGTGTGGTGATAAGACCTCGACTGTTGACCGGAGGTTCTCAAGGTTCGAATCTCATTGAGAACCTTGGGACTTTTTTCATGTCTTGGGTACTTGAACTTAAGTTGGGTGAGTAAAGGCGGCGGGGCGTTGCGCTAACCACCCGATCCCTTCGTATGCCGAGGTTACTGAAACAGATGAAATCTACCCCGATGTGCCCTCAAGGGCTTCAGTGTACTTTACTTTTTTTTTTACACGTACCGTTAAAAACTCCAACATAACAACTGGCTTTCACTGGGGTTATTTTCTTACCATAGGCAGTTGTTAACGAACTGATCAATACGTATTTATCTTCAATAATCTTTTATCGTGATTGTGTTTTATATTCACAGCATACTTTTTAAAAAAACAATGGCGGTCAGACAATATATAAAAAATCAGGAGCGTAGGAAGGAAGGGCGCTGTTAAAATGTTTTTTTTACCCTTTTCAGATCGGGAGAAGGGGCGCCGAAATATGAAACTCGCACATGGGGGTGCCACAATGGCTCGCTACGCCTCTGATACAAACATATGTTATATATATATATATATATATAGGCCTCATAATGTTATATATATATAGGCCTCATAATGTTATATATATATAGGCCTCATAATGTTATATATATATACGCCTCACAATGTTATATATATATAGGCCTCACAATGTTATACATATATATATATAGGCCTCACAATGTTATATATATATATATAGGCCTCACAATGTTATATATATATATAGGCCTCACAATGT
>JAGDYQ010000040.1:2168863-2182623 GCA_021962125.1 Bulinus truncatus
TGATGTGTATGTGTTTCTTCCATTCAGCTAGCATAGGGTACATTTTTAAAAGGATAAACCTGATGGCACATGCGAGAACGCTTTATAAACAGTTTCTACTGTTTCTTTGTGGCTATAATTCAATAATTTAAATTATAAACAGTTTCTACTGTTTCTTTGTGGCTATAATTCAATAATTTAAATTATAAACAGTTTCTACTGTTTCTTTGTGGCTATAATTCAATAATTTAAATTATAAACAGTTTCTACTGTTTCTTTGTGGCTATAATTCAATAATTTAAATTATAAAAGTGGCTTTAAAACCTTTTTATGGAACTTCTCCTTCCCTTGATGACCTGAGTACGAGTTTCATTTCTAATTTGTTACGGTTCTAAATAATGGTTACACTGGCATGAATTATCTATGCGATCAAAGATTTCATTCAACGTAGCAACAGAACCGTCATATTATATGTTGTATAATGACTAAACAGAACAGAAAATATATATTTTATAACGACTAGAGAATTAAGTTTTAGACACTGAATGAGGAAAGATATTAAAATGTTAACACTCAGATTGCCATCTAAAACAATAAACCACATGTCCCATGAGATAAAGTCAATTTTTACTCTTATGAGAAGACTAAACAGACAGTTGTGTATCAGATGACGTCATATTTGTGTTGGTGTCCACCATCATTGGTGTCATTTTGTTTGGTTTTTTTTTTTATTCTCTTTATCGTCTGAAGGTGTTCTCATACGGAGCAATTTAATGGTGACTGACATATACAAACTTGACATAGTTGATTTTATATTGGTCGATTGAATAATGACATGTATAGGCTAAACATAGTTGATTTTATATTGGTCTGTTGAATAATGACATGTATAGGCTAAACATAGTTGATTTTATATTGGTCTATTGAATAATGACATGTATAGGCTAAACATAGTTGATTTTATATTGGTCGATTGAATAATGACATGTATAGGCTAAACATAGTTGATTTTATATTGGTCTGTTGAATAATGACATGTATAGGCTAAACATAGTTGATTTTATATTGGTCTGTTGAATAATGACATGTATAGGCTAAACATAGTTGATTTTATATTGGTCTGTTGAATAATGACATGTATAGGCTAAACATACATGATATGATGGGTTGTTGTAAAGTGCCGTGTTTACACTAAACATGATATAATGGGGTGTTGTAAAGTGCCGTGTTTACACTATAATGATATAATGGGCTGTTGTAAAGTGCCATGTTTACACTATACATGGCTGATGCTAAAATGGGATGGGAACCCCAACCTTATTTGTGTCAGCCGTCACTGGAATTCGAACCTAGTACCGGGACGTAATAGCTAGTTTGCCCACTGAGTAACTAGATTTTAAAACTCACTTTTATTTTTATAATCCTTCTCTAAATAATGAAATAGCCCACTAGTTAATTCCATAGATTACATATAATCTGTGGTTATTCCATGCAACTCGTTTTTGTTTTTAAGATCTAAAGAAAGATAACAAAGTATATGATGATCGTGGGGGGGGGGGGGGATTAAATGCGGTCAATGTGTCTGGTGTTATTTACGTAAGTCAGCCAGTGGTTCTAAAATTGTTATTTGTTTTTATAAACATTGCTTTCTATGTTGTTTAAACACATAAATCAATATGTCTATCACACACACACAGACGCACTCACACATGAGTTTCAAGTCTCAGAACAGCTCTTAAGTAAGAAAACTGTTTCCAGTGTTGTCATACCACCGAGACAGTTGTTTTTAAATACTTTTATTTAACTTGCTGTGTCGAAATAAAAGTGTGAGAACCAAACTGTATTTCTTTTTATTCCTAAAATGAAAAAAAAACAAAACAATGAACATAAAAATATTATAAAATGTGTGTGTCTTTCAAACTCTATTCATTGCTATTATTATTTAATCATTGTTTGCGATCACAATTATCTGTATCTTAGCCCATACAACATTGTACAATTATCTGTATCTTAGCCCATACAACATTGTACAATTATCTGTATCTTAGCCCATACAACATTGTACAATTATCTGTATAATTATCTTAGTTTGTTTTTTTAAATATATTTTTGTTACTAGATATTCTAATGGACACTTGCTTAATCTGTAAATGTGCTCCTGTCTTTATCTGAATGTTTAAAATATATTTATGTATCAGAATAAATGTAATCGATTTACAAGCATAAATCACAAAAAACACTAAGGTTAATTCAAAAAATTAAATTGACGTAAACTGATGTAAAATTAGTCTTTCAATCATAATGATACCCAATTATTTCCCAACACCTTAAAAAAAACAACAAGAAATAGAATTGTTGGTGCTCATTTAGATATATAGATCATGTATTCCATTAATACTACTGCACCCACGCTTTTAATCTTAGTAAATATAATTTACTTATATTTAAGGAATCTCTTTTCTTTACTGCAATGTAATAATACACAGTCCCTTTTTTAATTTTTTTTTTTTAAGTTTATTTTATTTTTATACATTTAGCTTTAAAATTCCTTAGAGCCAAGATCTAAATAAACTACCTTAAAGGGTGCACAAGTAAACTAACAATAGACTCTACCCTAAAGGGTGCACAAGTAAACTAACAATAGACTCTACCCTAAAAGGTGCACAAGTAGACTAACAAGAGACTCTACCCTAAAGGGTGCACAAGTAAACTAACAATAGACTCTACCCTAAAGGGTGCACAAGTAGACTAACAATAGACTCTACCCTAAAAGGTGCACAAGTAGACTAACAAGAGACTCTACCCTAAAGAATGCACAAGTAAACTAACAATAGACTCTATCCTAAAAGGTGCACAAGTAGACTAACAAGAGACTCTACCCTAAAGTGTGCACAAGTAGACTAACAATAGACTCTACCCTAAAGAGTGCAAAAGGAGACTAACAATAGACTCTTTTCTAAAAAGTGCACAAATAAACTAACAATAGACTCTACCCTAAAGGGTGCACAAGTAAACTAACAATAGACTCTACCCTAAAAGGTGCACAAGTAGACTAACAAGAGACTCTACCCTAAAGGGTGCACAAGTAAACTAACAATAGACTCTACCCTAAAGGGTGCACAAGTAGACTAACAATAGACTCTACCCTAAAAGGTGCACAAGTAGACTAACAAGAGACTCTACCCTAAAGGGTGCACAAGTAAACTAACAATAGACTCTACCCTAAAGGGTGCACAAGTAGACTAACAATAGACTCTACCCTAAAAGGTGCACAAGTAGACTAACAAGAGACTCTACCCTAAAGGGTGCACAAGTAAACTAACAATAGACTCTACCCTAAAAGGTGCACAAGTAGACTAACAAGAGACTCTACCCTAAAGTGTGCACAAGTAGACTAACAATAGACTCTACCCTAAAGAGTGCAAAAGGAGACTAACAATAGACTTTTTTCTAAAAAGTGCACAAGTAGACTAACAATAGACTCTACCCTATTGGGCGCACGAGTAGTCTAACGGACAACAAAAAACCGTCAACATTTCTCCAAACTCAAGGGTTGCTGATTCGTAGTAATTTCCAAAATGAAATTACAGATTTTAAAAAAATAACTTAAGTGTTTTTGAAGTCAAATTTCGTTCAGATAGTTGTGATCATTTCGCGATCAGAGTCCAGCAATAGTAGCCTATACTGAAGTTTTAATTAATTTCTTCCAGAAATTCAATTATTTGTACACATTTTAAATAATGCACCTATCAGATTGAAGGAGTGTGGGGGGGGGGGACACATGTAAGGTTCAGTGCGTCATATATCAAATTAGGACGTCCTTTTTTAAATGCATCTCACTGGTCATTAAGCTTTTAAATTTGTGACGCAGCGCATTTTGATGTGTGGAGCCCCTGGTATGATGAGATGTTTATCCACTAAGGGACTGTTTCTGCGGTGCCCTTCTTTCACCCCCCCCCCCCGTAACAGATAGAGCAATGGCCATGGAGGCCCCACGGAAAACATGGAGGGAACTGGAGATCGAATGCGGGACCCTCTGGTGGACAATGGAACGCTTTACCGCCCGACGGTCCATCTCCTGCAGCACATTAGAAAGACATTTGTAATCCAATCATTTCTGTGAATTAATAATAATAATAATAAAACAAACTAGATAAATAGCATTTTCTTTAAACTAAATCTACACAAGACAAAAAACATAATGTATCTACATCCAGTTTAATGGCGTCATTTTGTTGGTCTTACAGTGTTATTCATTGGTGGATTGACATTCCATGGGTTCGGGAGTAAAAGAAAGAATAAATTATAACACAATTTCAAACAAACTAATGTGTCAATTTCCATTAATTTAGGTCGACGATTTCTTTCTAACTCTTTTCTAAGTTTTAGGTTTTAAAAATATATTAAAAAGAAATTTCAATGAGTTTAAATAATAAATATTCTATGTCACGTGGGAGAAAGTATAAAAATAGATATCAACTATTGCTGGCTGAGCTGTGAATTGTTTTATGTTGGTATTTCAATACACATTTATTACACATCTTGACTGTGTCTTCGATTAACAAGAATTCAAAGCAACTACACAATATACACCGCTTTTGTTACCAAACTCTATAATCTGTTCTGAAAACCGATTGCACTGACATGAATTATCTAAGTGTTATATGCAATATAGCAACAGAACCGTTTCTATAGACAGGCCGGCAAGACAGATGCCCCCTCCCCTCCCCCTCTCTGCTAAGGGGATTCATCAGTCGGAATTTTTATTTTTTTTCAGTCACAAAGAATGGCGCAGATTATTAGGATCCCAATGATAGAAAGTTGGGGCCCTAACATTGTTGTTGCCTAAAGGCCGTCAAATTGGTGTTGCCCGAAATTGTACCATAGCATAGGACTCCAAATTTTATGTTTGCCTAGTGCCTCCAAAAAACAAACACATGAATGGTTCTAATAGCAATACAGTACAGACACATGAATGGTTCTAGTAGCAATACAGTACAGACACATGAATGGTTCTAATAGCAATACAGTACAGACACATGAATGGTTCTAATAGCAATACAGTACAGACACATGAATGGTTCTAATATCAATACAGCACAGACACATGAATGGTTCTAATAGCAGTACAGTACACACACATGAATGGGTCTAATAGCAGTACAGTACAAACACATGAATGGTTCTAATAGGAATACAGTCTATGTATTTGTACACATGAATGGTTATAATAGCAATACAGTACAAACACATGAATGGTTCTAATAGCAATACAGTACAAACACATGATTGGTTCTAATAGCAGTACAGTAAAAACATATGAATAGTTCTAATAGCAATACAGTACAAACACATGAATGGATCTAATAGCAATACAGTCTGTGTATTTGTACACACGAATGGTTCTAATAGCAATACAGTACAGTATGTGTATATGTATGGTAAATATCTACAGAAATACTTGAACAGGTGTTGAAATGGGAAGATTAAGCAAGTTGGGGGTGTGGGTAATTTTATAGTTGGGGGTGTGGGTAATTTTATAGTTGGGGGTGTGGGTAATTTTATAGTTGGGGGTGTGGGTAATTTTAAAGACGGTTTTGTTTGTCAATGAAGTTTGGCAAGTCGTGTGTGTGTGTGTGTGTGTGTGTGTGTGTCAGGTGTATAGAATGATATTTATTTTTCTACTGCCACTTGATCATTACAAGAAACACATAATATACATTAAAATATAAACAGTCACAACAACGATGAAATAGTAAAACAAACAGTTATCTGAGATGTAAACATAATTGAACAATAATAATCATTCTACGTGTAGTTTGGTTGTAAACATGTTAAAAGTGGAGTATGTCTTGAGAGCCCTATGTAAACTTGTTAATAAGTTTGACTCAGTTCCACCTTTGATCAACAAACTTTGACAGGCTGTACTGCAGAATATATGAAGGGCTGTACTAAGAATCACTTTCACACGACACGTAAGTACACCGTGGGCGGGGGGGGGGGAGTTGAAAGTGTTTTTATAAACACTATCATTTAGGGGGAGGGTGCAAGTTCGATCACAACACCTTTTCTTCTTGTCACAGTGGTGGTCCAGGTAAAGAAGAATGACCTAGTTAGCGAGAATTCTGTTACAACTAAAAAAATATTGACTAGAATTCAAGGAGAAATTCACACGTACACTAGATGAAAGTATTGGTACCTTCATAACTACCTAAACATATTATCATGATCATTATACCTAAAATAACTACCGACACATGATATCATGGCATTTGTACCTATCATAACTACCGAAATATGTTGTCTTGATATTTCTACATCAAAGAATGTGACTGTTCAATATATAACTTTATATAACTGTGAGCGGGAGTGTTGTCGTTGTCTGTCACAAAGTCACAATTTATATAAATTGTTTTAACATTGAAAATTGTTGTCAAAAAGGGTGTGTGTTTGTGGTTAAGGTCTGAGTTATACAATTAAAGGGAAGGGAAGGATAATTGGAATCTCTGTTATACAGGCCTAACGTTATCATTATGGAAAGGGAAACTTGATAATAATTGAAATTTATAATGTTCATATGTGAACGATCCTAAAGTATTACTTACAACTTAAAGAATTACTTACAACTTAAAGTATTACTTACAACTTAAAGAATCACTTACAACTTAAAGAATTACTTACAACTTAAAGAATTACTTACAACTTAAAGAATTACTTACAACTTAAATAATTACTTACAATTTAAAGAATTACTTACAACTTAAAGAATTACTTACAACCATTATATTACGACATCAAGCGGCAAGCCATCAGTTAATAATTTATATCACAAAGAACTGTCAGTGCCGGTCTTAGAGGGTGCGAGGTCCGATTGGGAAACATTTAATATGTCTGGGGCACAATACCTTTTTAGCGCTTCCTCCCGTTCGAAAAACATATATTATAAGTTTTGTGGACCATTTGGCGCCCCTTGCTACGTTACTGACTCCATGACTGCCTTTATTCGTGGGGCCCTCTGTAAAAGCTGTGAGACTTACAATTCGCAAAGTGCATTATATCATCAACACCTCATAGCAGTAGAGAATAATGGTACATGATTTAAACTAGTTGACTGTTTTTTAGAGCATTTTTTTTCGTTTTGTCTGTCTGTCTGTCTGTCCGTCTGTCTGTCTTTCTGTCTGTCTGTCTGTCATCACCCTAGATCTTGGCCTGCCAAGAAAACACTTTTGTCCGTTTCGCGATCTGACCTCTGAGGGCCGTAAAATGGGGCTTATAAAGTACCGTTTTTTTACTATATAAGCTTTATTAACAAAGGATCGTCCTAGATCTCAGCAACCATAAGTCTAGACCCATGATATATATATCATTTTGTAGGTCTTGGCCTGCCATGTGTACATCAAAAGTTCATTTTGCGATAGGACCTCTGAGGGCCGAAAAAGGGGGCATATTAAGTACCGTTTTTTACTATATAAGCTATATTAACAAAGGAGCGCCCTATATTTCAGCTTCTTCTTCTTTGTTCCCGATATATGATTATGGAGGATTTCAAACGACCAGGCCTATAGTTATGATGAACTGCACGGTGGCATCCAGGTCCGTCTCGCTCCCATAAAGTTTTTGATTGAAGGAGGTCATCTGTGGCCAGAACCTGTTGCGAGCTTTGTCATGTAAAGGGCATGTTTGGATAACATGTTCTGCATTCTCTGGAGACATCCCACATGGGCAGTCCTCACTGTTTCCAATGCCTAGCCTTCGGAACATGTGTTGTCTTAGTCTGTTGTGCCCAGTTCTGAGTCTGAAGATAATATTTTGAGCTTGTCTGGGAAGATTATAATAGGGGTCGTTTTTGTCATGATCTGGGTGATTATTCATCCATTTTTGTTGGATTTGTTTGCTTTTAATTTCTTCTGCATTTAGAGGGA
Source organism: Bulinus truncatus (assembly GCA_021962125.1). NCBI lineage: Eukaryota > Metazoa > Mollusca > Gastropoda > Planorbidae > Bulinus > Bulinus truncatus. The sequence continues at coordinate 2,176,765 of JAGDYQ010000040.1, forward strand.
CATCTACTTGCATTTCTTTGCTGCCAGATTTTGCCAATTGGTCGGCAATCTCATTTTCATTTATTTTGGAGTGTCCTGGTATCTATTGCAGAACTGTTTCCTTTGTGTTTTTGGTTAGTTTATGTAGAGCTGTTCTGAGCTGGGTTAATTGAGTGTAGTGAGGATCCTGCAGAGACTGTATAATTTTTTTGGCATCTGTGAGTATGACTATGTTGCTGTTTGGTGAGGAGTTTGTGAGTATGTTGACAGCTTCTTCAATTGCTTCTTTTTCGGCTTTGAAAGAGTCTGAAGTTTTCCCAGTGGGCATACTATGTTCCATTATTTCTCCATTTGGCCATTCTTTATAGATTCCAGCACCTCCATTTTGGCAGTTTGTTTGCGAGGAACCATCTGTGAATGCTCTTATCCATAGAGAGCTGGGGTAGAGTTTGTTTATTTCATTCATTGCCATTGCAGAGAGAGTGTTTGTATCATACAATATATTTCAGCAACCATAAGTGCTAGACCCACTATGTATATATCATTTTGTAGGTCTTGACCTGCCAAGTGTACATCAAAAGTTCATTTCGCAATCTGACCTCTGAGGGCCGAAAAAGGGGGCGTTTTAAGTACCGTTTTTGCTTATATTTTAAATATAAATAATAAAAGCTAATCAAAGGGGCGTAATCATTATTTATTTTTGTAACAGTTATTTAACATGAATACTTCCCTCTCTATTTATCGTAACCATAGCCACTGCTTACACGAAAATGCTCTAAAATGTCCATTGTCCGAAACGGAAAAGACTTAAATTGCTTGTTTAATTTATTATGGACTAAAAATTAGAGAATGACAATAGAATAACGTTACGGTTTTTTTTAATTTTGCACAGATATTTTAAATAAAGAGTGATTAGACAATTAAACATTGTAGCGAATAGCTACTCATCAATGCTCACAACTGTTTTTTTTTTCTTTATTTCTTGCAATTTACTTTAGTTAGCTTAATTTAGTTATGTTATTAAAGTTACTTACGTTACTTTAGTTAAGTTACTTTAGTTAAGTTACTCAAGTTAACTTACTTTAGTTACGTTACTCTAGTTAAGTTACTTTAGTTGACTTTCTTTAGTTAATTTAAGTTACTTTAGTTAAGTTACTTTAGTTAAATTACTTCAGTTAAGATTTACTAACACGATCTTCTCTGTATTTAGTGATTAAATTAAACTTTAAATACTTAAGTTGAATCTTTTGATCAAGGCTGTAGTCATGAAGGCTGACTATCGATTTCTGATAATTCATAGTGACTATTGGTAGTGACATCAAAGTTTCACTAGTTTATATCAATATAAGCCCATGTTAATAGTTCATTAGTTTCTAGAAATAACACCAACCTTTTCAGAGTCATGTCTGAGTGGCTCGATACAAAGTCATGTCTGAGTAGCTCGATACAAAGTCATGTCTGAGTGGCTCATTACAAAGTCTTGTCTGAGTGGCTCGATACAAAGTCATGTCTGAGTGTCTCGATACAAAGTCATGTCTAAGTGGATCGATAGAGCAGCCACTAATATATTAAACCGGAAACAATATTTGTGATTCTTTACTTACGATCTATAGCAGACACGCAGACCTTAAAATTAAAATCTTTATTTAGATTGTTACCTTTTGGTAATTAGTATTGGGACGCTGACTCTTATTAAATTACACAATTAAACCTCACATGTGATGGGGTTAAAGAGAATGTGCCCAACCGTAATACGCGCAATGCCTTCCAGTCAATTAGAGTGAGACATAAACCACGTTAGGTTGTCACTAGTCAATACATGTCATATACTTATCAATACTAGTCAAACACTTATCAATACTGGTCAAATACTTATAAAAACCTGTGAAACATGTATTAACTGTAGGAAAACATCCAATCTAGGAATGGTTAGGTGTTGATCAGGTAAATTGGGGATGGCGTGGAGCTGTAAATACATACACAAAACACGTACAAACACAAGACACATACAAACACAGTGAACATAAAAACACAAGACACATACAAAGACAGTGAACATAAAAACACAAGACACATACAAAGACAGTGAACATACAAACACAAGACACATATAAACACAGTGAACATACAAACACAAGAATATATAAACATAGTGAACATACAAACACCGTGAGCATACAAACACAATGAACATACAAACACAAGACACATACAAACACAATGAACATACAAACACAAGACACACATAAACACAGTGAAAATACAAATACAAGACACATTCAAACACAGTGAACATAAACACACGACGCATACAAACACAGTGCACACACAAACACAGTGAACATACAAACGCAAGACACATTCAAACACAGTGAACATAAAACACAAGACACGTACAAACACAGTCAACATACAAACACAAGACACATACAAACACAATTAACATACAAACACAAGACACATACAAACACAAGACACATACAAACACAGTGAACATACAAACACAAGACACATACAAACACAATGAACATACAAACACAATGAACATACAAACACAAGACACATACAAACACAAGACACATACAAACACAAGACACATACAAACACAATGAACATACAAACACAATGAACATACAAACACAAGACACATACAAACACAGTGCACATACAAACACAAGACACATACAAACACAGTGCACGTACAGAAACACATTAAGAACAGATCTCATTTTTCGATTCACAATTATTCTAATAGTGGAGACTTGCGGTAATTCTAATTTTTGTGTTTGTGAAAATTGTAGAATATAACCTAACATCAAATCCTTTCTTTATTTTTTAAGCTCAATTTTATTCTTGGTAAGCTACATTGATAAATACTGGTAGAACTATAAAAACAACTGCAACCTAAAAGTAAAAAGAGTCCCTATATGGTTAGTGAAAATATTTGTTTTTTTAACTTATAGTTTTTAATTATATAACTTAGTTGTTTACGAGATCGTTTCGGAATTCGATTTTTAGAGAAGTGTCAGACAAATATCGGAACTAGTATCAAAACATGTACACATTTAAAATCGAAGCATAGCTTAACATCTTTTGAATAGATGTGCTATTCATAACTTGTCACAAATAACAATAGTCATTATGTAATCGATCTGACATTAAAATTTGATTTAAAGCCATTTTAAATAAAAAGTAACAATAAGAACATTGAACTAAGGTAAAGTTTTATATAGACAGTCACTGTGTTACACAAATGGTCAACATATGCAATCAATATGTATAATACAAATCAAATAACTTTTAACATGACGTCTGTATAACTTATTTTGAATAATGTGCACAATGTTTTTATTTTATTTTATTCCTTCCTATATAAGTTATACATAAATAATAATACAAATTCTTTATTATAAGAAAACTCATTGTTCTGGAAATAAACTGAATATTTCTGCTAATGTTCACTTTCTGATTCTAATGCATATAAACTATTCTTCTTTTTCATTTTGTGACATTGCTTTCTTAAAATCAATGAGTTCTTTTAGTAATAGAATGATATTTGTTGTGACCATAGAATTGAAACGATTTCAGTATACACTTGATTGATCATGTTTTATTGAGAAGACAGTAATAAAAAGAAATTCAAATGAAAGTTGATTTTTTGTTTAAAGAATGAAATAATCTCTAGTTATATATTGATTTGTCTGTGTGTGTGGCTGCCGTTTTGAATTTAGTTTGTCCGCATGATAGTCTCTCAGTCCGTCTGGCGAACTACTAGTTTGTTTTATTAACCAGGGACGTCATTGAAAACTTGCATAATGTTTGCCGGAAGTACACTGTGGGAGGCCCTGGTGATACATAATTCTTGTAGGAGGCCCCTGGTGATACATAATTCTAGTGGGAGGCCTTGGTGATACATAATTCTAGTGGGAGGCCCTGGTGATACATAATTCTTGTAGGAGGCTCTGGTGATACATAATTCTAGTGGGAGGCCCTGGTGGTACATAATTCTTCTATTGATACATAATTTGTTTGTCTAGTTAAATGTCTTATTTCTTTTTCCCTTGAGGATTCACTTCATTGAGATTTGATTGACCGGTGAGAAATGGTTACTATTTATTGATGTTTAACAGTGCCTTCATGGATGCAGATAAATGACATCCCTTTTGCCTCTGGCGTGTCTTGCATAGTATACCATAAAGACGATTGTGTCCGCTTTTTTTTTATTTCCTCTACACACTAGCTATCTATGTTGCTAGGCAACGAGTATACAAACGGGACATTGTTCTACCAGTCCAGTGGACATCACGATTTCTCAATGAAATAGTAATGAACCGTGGAGCTAATTAAGAGTTACCGGCCTGAGAGTACTTTGACGGCCTGTCACGGACAATGTTCAGTCAAATTTGTTGGCTAAGGTGAAATTGTTTGCACTTCAGTTAGGTGATTGCATTGTAGTTTTGTTTTTATTTTTTTATTTTTTTACAACATATGTATATTTTATAGATCATCTCAGTTCTATAAAGGTAAGATCATACTTCAAGATGAAAAAGACAGATACATTGCTTACTGATTAATTTTGGTTTAATTATAATTAACATTGTATTTTGTCTGTTTAGTATCAGTACATCCAGCGTTGCCTATTAAGTCGGAAACTCACGTAGCCCCTTAGCAACATTCCTAATATACCGTTAGAAGAAAGAAATAGGTGCTGATCATGCCACCTACGTAATGTATACAAATAATCTGCATTGTATCCATTAAAATCTAAAAAATTACCCGTCAACGATTAAGTCATTAATTATTTTTCTCATTGTTAAAATCAAAATAATATTTTATAATGATAAAATGATCACAATAGTGAAAAAATTAGAACACTGATACCAGTACTACTGCCACAGTTCAGTGTACTACTGCCACAGTTCAATGTACTACTGCCACAGTTCAGTGTACTACTGCCACAGTTCAATGTACTACTGCCACTGTTCAATGTATTACAATGATACCAGTACTACTGGGACAGTTCAATGTACTACTGCCACAGTTCAGTGTATAACACTAGGCATTGTTTGTGTTATTACAAATGCCACCCACTTTTCGTGTCATATGTTTTATTGTATCCATGTACAATGTCTATCACATCGATAGTTAATGTCTTTCACATTAATAGTAAATGTCTTTCACATTAATAGTAAATGTCTATTACATCAATAGTAAATGTCTATCACATCGATAGTAAATGTCTTTCACATTAATAGTAAATGTCTATCACATCGATAGTAAATGTCTATTACATCAATAGTAAATGTCTATTACATCGATAGTAAATGTCTATCACATCGATAGTAAATGTCTATCACATCGATAGTAAATGTCTATCACATCGATAGTAAATGTCTATTACATCGATAGTAAATGTCTATCACATCGATAGTAAATGTCTATCACATCAATAGTAAATGTCTATCACATCGATAGTAAATGTCTATTACATCAATAGTAAATGTCTATCACATCGATAGTAAATGTATATCACATTAATAGTAAATGTCTATCACATTGATAGTAAATGTCTATCACATCGATAGTAAATGTCTATTACATCAATAGTAAATGTCTATTGCATCAATAGTAAATGTATATCGCATTAATAGTAAAACCTCGAGTTTTTTATCGAAAAAATATCAATGAAAAAGTAGTTACTTTGCTTAAAAGTTTTGTTGAGCCTTAAAAAGTTGTTTCTAGTAATCACAGAACCATGCCTTAGTTTTATTGTTGTAACAATTTATCTTTAGTTGGATCTGATTTGAATGTTGTATAATGATGTCCTGCTTGATATAACAAATTTATAAATCAATGAATTTTAAAGCAATACGTAACTTC
>JAGDYQ010000040.1:2183123-2230888 GCA_021962125.1 Bulinus truncatus
TCACTTACCTTTTATTACTACAAACCAGAGTTTCATAATATGGTTAATATGGTTCATATTATAGAATTAGAAAGCGTATTTGGAAAGAAAAATATATTTTAATCAGAACTAGGGAAACTTATCTTAGACTTATATTGATTGTACAGCAAAAAACCACCTTTAGCTCTAATTCTAAATTCTCATATTGTTCCATGTCCTATAGTTCTTGCTTTTGTGTATTACTGACCCAGTTTCATATTTGTCGATTGATCTTTAACTACAGAAATAAAAAGATCTTATATGAAAATAATTTTGTGTCATTCAACACAGTTCGATCATTACATATAAAAATAAAAAAACAGACCATGCTATAATACACAGCTCAATGTAAATACTGAGTCATGTGCTTTATTTGAAAAAAAAAAGATTATGTTGGTCAAAATAGTAATATGTATAGTTTTGCAGTAACCCCCCAATATCAAAACGCTTCTTTAACACGTTTAACCAATAAACTTATAAGGTTGAATTACGTTTTATCAAAAGATGCTAAGAAATTCAACCTAAAATAATAATAATTGAAACTGAAATGCACGTAGATTGTGACATGAGAGGTCATGAGAATATTTTGATTTGTAAACATAAGAATTTAAAAAAATCCAAAGGAACTATATAAATATATTTACAATTAGAGCTGCTGTTCGATTAAAAAATTGATCGAAATTAACGCATGATTAAAAAACTTATCGCAAATTAACCACATTTTAATCGACACAATATAATATATGTACATTGTCTGCCCAATGTTAAGCATGTCAGTTTAATTTATAGAAGAGTTATAATATATTGTAGTGAATTGAATGTATTAAGCATTATTATATAGGCCTATGTCTATTAAATTAGTTATTGAGAACAGTTTATTGACGTATATACATCACGTCAAGTGATGCGAGTTTGTTTCTAATCAACAACAATACCAAACAAATGTTTACTCATTGCCGTAGGTTCCAAACTAATGACGTATTTTTAACCTTGTCATATTTTTGCTACACTTCGCCCCACGTAAGTATTGTTTACCATACCCTCCTACCGTACGCACCCCTCCGCCCCATCCCCCCAGAAAATACACACATTATTTCTATCTCATGTGTGTCTTTTCCTTCATAAAACAATAAAATAGCTAGAAGTACTAGCTCACTTATTAATAACGCGTGTTTTTACTTGATTTTACCCCTTTCACAATCCGGGTAACAATTTTGACACACTTCGTCGCCACTCTCCCCACAAAGATGACGTTACTTGTGGGCTACCCAATCACCGTACCCCATCAATCCTAAAAACAAGCGTTGACACAAGTTCCATTGTTTCAAATCATGGCTCCTGTCAATAAAACTAGTGGCACCCGTTACTGCAGATGTTCAATTAATGTATCAATTAGATTTCAGGGGTAATAAATTAGAATTAAGAAATGACAATCCTGTTGTTTCAAGGTCATATTGCTGCTATGACTTTATGCAAAACGTGACAGTTTCGGGTATTATTTCTTGCTTTTTTATAATCTTGTGTAATCTATCTTGGGTTATTTACTGTTTTTATTCAAGGATTTTTTTCTGCAACTCTGAAATAACAACATTTGGGTACAACTTAATGCATTTATGTGTTTATGTTAAAAAATTCAATCACAAATAATTTTTTAATTCATTAATTACGCAATAATTGCATTAAATCAACAATCCTACAAAAACCTCTTCATTTTATATTACAAGTTGGGCTTTTGTCCGCATACCTGGGGTTGAGGGTGTGTGTGCAATTGCGACCGGGTGGGAGGTGGGAATAGCTAAGTAGTAAGTGAACGGACCTTAATTTCAAATTGTAGAGTGAAATTCGGTTATTTATCAATGTGGCGAAACTTTCATCATTTTGGTCAAATTAGCCCTTAGGTTTTTGAATTAAAAAAAATGTAATCGCATGTTTTTTGATGCGATAATCACGCGTTAATGCAGTTTAATCAACAGCCCTATTTACAATATATAACCTACTTACATTTTAATCAAAAGAGTTGAGTTTCTTATTGGAGCTATTAGATGCGTTCAAAGTGAGAATGGGGTTAATGAAAGCATTTGCATTTCAGTTGACAACTAAACTAATAACAACTATTAAACTTTTATCCCGAGTAAATTGTTTGGTGTAACTCATGTAAGTAACGCTTATATTGCGACAAAACTTGAAACATTATTTCGGCTTATTTCTTTTTTGCCTGTTTTTTTAAAACTTGATAGTAAACGTCATTTACACTGTATAGCACGCCTCCAGACAAGTTCAAAATTAGGAGCGACCGATATGCCTTTTTACCGATAGTCCGATACCGATATTTTCCCCCAGCATTTTTACCGATACCGATACCGATATTTTCTTTTTAGGGGCTGTCCATTATTTATGTCAACAAATTTTTGGCGATTTTTACCTCCCCACTCCCCTTTGTCAACAACTTGTCAAACTTCCAGAAACCACTATAAAATTACGTCAACCTTGATGGTCTCCCCCCCCCAAAAAAGGTGGCTTCCAATATGTTTATGTGGCAAAATTAGTAGGAATATAGTTAGTTTAATTAAAATACTGAATGTTAAGCGAGTAGGCTAACACACAACTACAAACGCTGTGGTATATGTTATTAAGTAATTATATTAAATTTTAAAAAGTAACATTATTGACGTCAACTTTTCTTGACCTCCCCGTCAACAATTGTCAAAAATTTTCTAGGCCCCCCTCCCCTATTTTGTTGACGTAATTAATGGACAGCCCCTTAAGCAACAACAATGCCAAACACGTGTTATTCTCGTGATGTATGACGTATTTCAACCCATGTTCACATTTTTTGTAACACTTCAACCCACGCGTGTCTTGTCCCCCCACTTTCAGATACCGATATTTTTTTTAATCAACAACAATGCCAAACACGTGTCTTTCTCGTGCTACAGCTAATGACGTGCTCAACCCATGCTTACCCCTTCCCTGTCATATTTCGTGACACTTCGCCCACACGTAAGTCTTGTTTCCCCCCCCCCAACTTCCCATCCCAACAAAAAATACACACAGATGTTCACTAATTGTATCATTCAAGGTCATACGACCAGAATTAAAAATGCCAATCCTATTGTTTCAAGGTCATATCTCTGATGTAGACGTGACAATTTCTGTGTACGGGTTTTTTTTTTTCCTTTTTTTAAAATCTTGTCTGATCTGGATTGTAGAATTGGGTTATTTACTGATTTTTTTATGTAACTCTGTTGTGAAAAAAAAAAACGTCGTATCAACAGCTAAAAAACGGCCGGTCAAACAGTTAACTTATAGTGCCAATATCGGTTCGACTATCCGTTAACTCCCTACAATAATCGGCCGATCCGATATTAACGGATGGTGCCAATACGGTCCGATACCGATACCGATCAGATTATCGGTCAACTCCCTATTCAAAATATTTGTATGTGTTTCAACACCATTCAGCTAGCATAGGGTTCATTTTTAAAAGGATCAACCTGATGACACATACGAGAACGCTTTATAAACAGTTTCTACTGTTTCTTTGTGGCTATAATTCAATAATTTAAATTATAAAAGTGGCTTTAAAACCATTTTGTGGACTTTTTCCTTCCCTTGATGAAGCCTAAGTACGAGTTTCATTTCTAATGTGTTAAGGTTCTAAATAATGGTTACACTGGCATGAATTATCTATGCGATCAAAGATTTAATTCAACGTAGCAACAGAACCGTCATATTATATATTTTATAATGACCTAAACAGAACAAGTCATATTATATATTTTATAATGACTAACAAGACTAACCGTCATAATACTACATTTTATAATGACTAAACATAACCGTCATATTATATGTTTTATAATGACTAAACAGAACCAAATCATATTATATATGTTTTATAATAATGACCCATTACAGGTAACCGTCATATTATATGTTTCATTATGACTAAACAGAACCGTCATATTATATGTTTTATTATGACTAAACGGAACCAAATCATAATATAGCATGTTTCATTATGACTAAACAGAACCGTCATATTATACATTTTATAATGACTAAGGAATTAAGTTTTAGACACTGAATGAGGAGGAAAGATATTAAAATGTTAACACTTAGATTGCCATCTTAAACAATGAACCACATGTCCCATGAGATAAAGTCAATTTTTACTCTTATGAGAGGACTCAAACAGACAGTTGTGTATCAGATGACGTCATATTTGTGTTGGTGTCCACCATCATTGGTGTCATTTTGTTTGGTTTTTTTTTTTTTATTCTCTTTATCGTCTGAAGATGTTCTCATACGGAGCAATTTAATGGTGACTGACATATACAAACTTGACATAGTTGATTTTATACTGGTCAATTGAATAATGACATGTATAGGCTAAACATAGTTGATTTTATATTGGTCCATTGAATAATGACAACTATATGGCTAAACATAGTTGATTTTATATTGGTCTGTTGAATAATGACATGTATAGGCTAAACATAGTTGATTTTATATTGGTCTGTTGAATAATGACATGTATAGGCTAAACATAGTTGATTTTATATTGGTTGATTGCATAATGACACGTATAAGCTAAACATAGTTGATTTTATATTGGTCCATTGAATAATGACATGTATAGGCTAAACATAGTTGATTTTATATTGGTTTGTTGAATAATGACATCTATAGGCTAAACATACATGATATAATAGGTTGTTGTAAAGTGCCGTGTTTACACTATACATGATATAATGGGCTGTTGTAAAGTGCTATGTTTACACTATACATGGCTGATGCTAAAATGGGCTGGGAACCCCAACCTTATTTGTGTCAGGCGTTGTTTCTAAATCACTGGAATTCGAACCTAGTACCGGGACGTGATAGCTGATTTTTCCACTGAGTAACTCAGATTTTAAAACTCAGCTTTTTTTTATAATCCTTCTCTAAATAATGGAATAGCCCTAGTTAATTCTATGAGATTACATATAATCTGTGGTTATTCCATGCAACTCGTTTGTGTTTTAAGATCTAAAGAAAGATTTTAAAGTATATGATGATCGTGGGGAGGGGGGAAATTAAATGGGGGGTCAATGTGTCTGGTTCTAAAATTGTTATTTGTATTTATAAACATTGCTTTCTATGTTGTTTAAACACATAAATCAATGTCTATCACACACACAGACGCACTCAAACATGAGTTTCAAGTCCTCAGAACAGCTCTTAGTATCTTAGCCCATACAACATTGTACAATTATCCGTATCTTAGCCCATACAACATTGTACAATTATCTGTACCTTAGCTCATATAACAATGTACAATCATCTGTATCTTGGCCCCTATAACTTATTGTACAATTATCTGTATCTTAGCCCATATAACATTGTACAATTATCTGCACTAATTATCTTAGTTTGTTTTTTTAAATCTATTTTGTTCTACAGGTCTTCTAATGGACACTTGCTTGAAAATCTGCAAATGTGCCTAATATCTTTATCTGATGTTCCAAAATGTATTTATTTATCAGAATAAAAGTCAATCGATTTACAAGCAACCATCTACTAAAAACACTAAGGTTAATGCAAAAAAATAAATTGACGTAAACTAATGTAAAATTAGACTAACAAATCATATTGAGTGCCCAGACATTTCCTTACACATAAAAAAAAAACAAGCAAAACAAAGTGGTGGTTATATTTATAACTATATATATATATATATATATATATATATATATATATATATATATATATATATATCATGTATTCAAGTAATCCTTTACTTCACCCACACTTTTCAGTTTCAGTGAATATAATTTAATTGCATTTCAAGAATCTCTGCTCTTTACACTGCAATGTAATATGTACACAGTAACTTTTTATCTTTTTTTAAGTTTATCGCAATTTTATACATTGAGTTTTAAAATTCCTTAGAGCCAATTCTAAATAAACTACCCTGAAGGGTGCACGAGTAAACTAACAATAGGCTCTACCTAAAGGGTGCACAAGTAGAATAACAATAGACTCTACCCTACAGGGTGCACAAGTAGACTAACAATAAACCTACCCTAAAGGGTGCACAAGTGAACTAACCTAATATACTCTAACCTAAAAAGGGTACACAAAGGAGACTAAGCAATATACTCTACCCTAAAGGGTGTACACAAGTGAGACTAACAATAGAGGCTCTCCCCTAAAGAGATTTCGTGCACAAGTGAACTAACTTGGACCCAAAAAAAGACCGCATCAACAATAACTTAAGTGTTTTTGAGTCAGATTTCGTTCAGATGGTTGCGGAGGTGATCATTTCGCGATCAGAGTCCAACTTAATCGTAGCCTCATACTGAAGTTTGAATCAATTTTATTTCAGAAATTCAATTATTTGACACACATTTTAAAATAAATGCACCTATCAGATTGAAAGAGTGGGGACCCAAAGTAGGGTTCACTGCACCATATATCAAACTATGTACACGTTCTTTTTTAAATGCATCTCACTGTGGTCATTAAGCTTTTTAATTTTATGGCAGCGCATTTAGATCTGGCAAGCCCCTGGTATGGTGAGATGTTATCTCTTAGCCCAACTATATTCCCACTCTGGGACTGGACTGTTTCATGCGATTGCCCTTCTTTCACCCCCCATCACCCGTAAAAGATGGAAGCAATAGCCACGGAAGGCTCCACAAAATCATGGAGGGAGCTGGAGATCAAACGATGGATTGCCATTCCTGTGGAAGCAAGGGAATAAAAGAAAAAATCCTAAAGATAACATAATTTCAAAAAAACTGATGTATCAATTTCCATTAATTTAGGTCGACGATTTCTTTTGAACTCTTTTCTAAGTTTTAGGTTTTAAAAATAAATTAAAAAAAAATTTCAATGAGTTTAAATAATAAATATTGCATGTCAGGTATAAAAAATATATTTCAACTATTACTGGCTGAGCTGTGCATTGTTTTATGTTGGTATTTCAATACACATTTATTCAGGGTTGTTAATATTGCAATATCGTATTGGTATTGGCAGTATTGCCAATACTTTTTAAGTATTGGTACGATATTGCAACACTTCTTGAAATTTGATATTGGTATTGGTATTGCCAATACTTATTTTTGATATTGGTATTGATTTTTAACCAATACTTAAAGCAATATTCAATAAGTTCTCTACAACATTGGTTGTGAATAAAGCTGCATATAATAAATTTTTTCTTTGGTGTCACCGTCTTTCGAGTGACATTGCCAAGCAATTTTGAATGAGACTGAGCAATGAATGATAATAGAAATCATATATGATATATGTGGCAATGAGTATTGACCAGTGAGTACACTAAGTAAAATTGATTTCTATGGAATTTGCTATTCTTTCCAAGCTTTTTTCCGGTTGCATTAAATAATTTTTCTTGAGTGTTTATTGTTATTTGCAAAGTATCGTCAGGCAGATCACTTGGTATGCTTTTTGGTAACACCTGGTGAAACCCAGTGGAATTCAATGTATGGTGCTGTCACCAGAGTTTACAACATTCTCTGTGTAAGTGACATGGAAGTTGTTGACAAAACTTTGTGATGAACTTGATATCAAAAGACTACAGCCTGTACAGAAAACATTTGTTAAAGAGTATGTTGCTGTTATGAAGCCTGTTTGCTGTGCACTATATATTTTGCAGGGTGAAACCAAAAAAGACATTGGACTTGGTTTCCTTTTACCAACACTTGTCGTGATTAAGGCTCAGTTAAAAGTGTTTCCTGATCAAGGAAAGAATGATCGGCTCGTGGATTTGTTCTCCATTAGCTTCGTGTCTTTTGCATGCCATCGATAGAAGATATGCAAACATGTTTGACAGCATTGATGCTCGACTGGCATTCGTTGTACATCCCAAATTCAGGTTGGACTGGATGGATGATGATTTGCAGCGTTCGCATCTTATTGAAGTACTGAAGAGACGCGTTTCACAATCACTGATGTGAATCAAGAAATTAATAATTACTTGGCAGACACTTCAGACAGTATTGCATCATTGGATGCCTATCCACATATCCGTAAATATACCTGAATACAGGACTTCCTTCAAGCACTGCTGTTGAGCTTGAAAGGCTGTTTTCATTAGGACAGCGGTCGGGGAACCGGATTAAATTACCCCAAATGGGGTAAAAATGAAATTTTTGGGGTAAAAATGAAACTTTTGTGAGTAAACAGTATATATTTTAATTTGCTGTGGGGTAATATCAACTTACAAACAATATTTTGGGGGTGTGATTAAAAAAGTTCCCCGACCGCTGCATTGGGAGGACGAATATTTTCCCCTCTTCGTTCACGACTGAGCAATTCGCATTTTGAAATGGTTACTTTTCTTTGCCTGGCTAAGTGGTAACTTCAAGTTAGGTGGCGTTACCCTGTGAACTCTACTGGAATTCATCGTTAGTTTTCCAGATGTAATGCAAATCCACTGACTCGGTCTGACTGCTTTTACTATGCGTGTGATGTTTAACTGTTTTAAGTATCATTTGCTTTTCTATGACAGTAATTTGCTTCATCCATCCATCCATTGATTCATGCATTCATTCACAATATTTGTACATCATACATATTAAAAATCTTGTTGCTAAAGGACGTTAAGGTATGCCGACTTATTTAATAGTAGTTTATTATGTTGTCAAAGACATTTGGATGCTTTGAGGGAAACTGATGAAGCAAGTGTTAACTATTGAATAAAATTTGGTTAAAAATACATCATCTAAATTAGCCAAAAATGTTGTTATCGTTTATCGATGTAAGTGATATAGAGCAATGAATTACGTATTTGCGTTTTATTCATCGAATGACCCAAATATTGGTATTGGGTATTGGCAATAATAAATAAATATTGGTATTGGTGTTGCAATACTGGTTTTAGAGAATTAACATTGGTATTGGTATTGCAATACTGGTTTTAAAAATTGTATTGGTATTGGTATTGCCAATATTTTTTTGAAGTATTGTTAACAACCCTGCATTTATTACACACCTTGACTGTATCTGCGCAATTAACAAGAATTCAAAGCAACTACATAATATACACAACTTTTGTTTCCAAACTCTATAATCTGTTCTGAAAACCGATTGCACTGACATGGATTATCTGAGTATTTAATGATTATATGCAATATAGCAACAGAACCATTTCTATAGACAGGCCGGCAATCTGGATGCCTAATGCACCCACCCCCTTCTGCTAAGGGGATTTACCCGTCGGAATTTTTATTTTTTTCAGTCACAAGAATGGCGCAAATTATTAGGATCCAATGTAGCAAGTTGCGGCCCTAACATTGTTTGCCTAAAAGCCGTCAAGTTGAGGTGTTTGAAAATTGTACCTTAGCATAGGGCCCCAGAATTTCGATGTTTGTCTAGGGCCTCAAAAACAAACACATGAATGGTTCTAATCTTATTACAGTACAAACACATGAATGGTTCTAATAGCAACACAGTACAAACACACGAATGGTTAAAATGGCCCTTTAATACAGTACAAACACATGAATGGTTCTAATTGCAATACAGTACAAACACATGAATGGTTCTAATAGCAACACAGTACAAACACACGAATGGTTATAATAGCAATACAGTACAAACACATGAATGGTTATAATAGCAATACAGTACAGTATGTGTATTTGTATGGTAAATATTTACAGAAATACTTGGACATGCGTTGAAATGGGAAGGTCAAGCAATTTGGGGAGAGTGGGTAATTTTATAAGTTGGGGAAGTGGGTAATTTTATAGTTGGGGAGAAGTGAAGGTAATTTTATAGTTGGGGAAGTGGGTAATTTTATAGTTTGGGAGAGTGGGTAATTTTATAGTTGGGGGTGTGGGTAATTTTATAGTTAGGGGTGTGGGTAATTTTATAGTTTGGGAGAGTGGGTAATTTTATAGTTGGGGGTAGTGAGTAATTTTATAGTTTGGGAGAGTGGGTAATTTTATAGTTGGGGGTGTGGGTGAATTTTATAGCTGGGGAGTAGGTAATTTTATAGTTTGGAGTGTGAGTAAATTTATAGTTGGGGAGTGGGGTGTTTTATAGTTGTGGTGTGGGTAATTTTATAGCTGGGGGTGTGGGTAATTTTTATAGTTTGGGGTGTGGGTAATTTTATAGTTGGGGGTGTGGGTAATTTTATAGCTGGGGTGTGGGTAAAATTTTCTAGTTGGGGGTGTGGGTAACATTTAAAGACGGTTTTGTTTGTCAATGAGAAGTTTGGCAATTCGTGTTTGTATGTGTTTGTGTGTGTGTGTGTCAAGGTGTATATAATGATATTTATTTTTCTACTCTCACTTGATCATTATAAGGAGCTGTTGATATAATATTATATGCACACATAATATAAATTAAAATATAAACAGTCACAACAACGATGAGAAATAATAAAACAAACAGTTATCTGAGATGTAAACATAATTGAACAATAATAATCATTCTACGTGCAGATTCCCAGTTGTAAACATGTTTAAAGTGGAGTATGTCTTGAGAGCCATATCTAAACTTGTTAATAAGTTCGACTCAGTTCCACCATACCTGTGTTGATCAACAAACTTTGATGAGGCTCTACTGCAGAATATATGAAGGGCTGTACTAAGAACACTTTCATACGAAGACACAGGTAAGTACACCGTGGAAATGGGGGGGGGGGGGGTTAAATGTTATGACATACACTATCATTGGGGGGGGGGTGAAAAGTTCGGTCACAACACCTTTACTTCTTGTCACAGTGGTGGTCAGGTAAAGAAGAATGACCTAGTTAGCGAGAATTTTGTTACAACTAAAAAAAAATATTGACTAGCATTCAAGGAGAAATTCACACGTACACTAGATGAAAGTATTGGTACCTATCATAACTACCTAAACATATTATCATGATCATTGTACCTATCATAACTACCGACACATGATATCATGGTATTTGTACCTATCATAACTACCGAAATATGTTATCTTGACATTTCTACATCAAAGAAGAATGTGACACAAACAATATACCAACTTTATAGTCTGTGAGCGGGGAGTGTTGTCGTTGTCTGGCATAAAGTCACAATTTATATACATTGTTTTAACTTTTGGTAAATTGTTGTCCAAAAGGGGTGTGTGTGTGTGGTTAAGGTCTGTGTTATACAATTAAAGGAAGGGATGGATAATTGGAATCTCTGTTATACAGGCCTAACGTTATCATTATGGAAAGGGAAATCTGATAATAATTGAAATTTATAATGTTCATGAACGATCCTAAAGAATTACTTATAACTCAAAGAATTACTTACAACTTAAAGTATTACTTAGAACTTAAAGAATTACTTACAACCATTATATTACGACATCAAGCGGCAAGTAAATAATTTATATCACAAAGAACTGTCATTGCCGGCCTTAGAGGGTGCGAGGTCCGATTGGGAAACATTTAATATGCCCGGGGCACAATACCTTTTTAGCGCTTCCTCCCGTTCGAAAAACATATAATATTATAAGTTTTGTGGACCATTTGGCGCCCCTTTGTGAGTAGCGCCCGGGCTGATGCCCATTTGCCTTCCCTTTGCTACGCCACTGACTCCATGACTGACTTTGTTCGTGGGGCCTCTGTAAAGGCTGTGGATCTGACAATTCGCAAAGTGCACTATATCATCAACACCTCGCGCTGATGAGAATAATGGTAAATGTTTTAAACTAGTTGACTGTTTTTTAATTTATTATGGACTAAAAAATATAGAATGACAATAGAATAACGTTACGGTTTTTTTAGAGCATTTTCGAAAAAAAATGCTCTATTGTCCCCGTTTTGTCTGTCTGTCTGTCCGTCATCACCCTAGATCTCAACAACCATAAGTCCTAGACCCATGATGTATATATCATTTTGTAGGTCTTGGCCTGCCAAGAGATGACTTTTGTCCGTTTCGCGATCTGACCTCTGAGGGCCGTAAAAGGGGGCTTGTAAAGTACCGTTTTTTACTATATAAGCTATATTAACATAGGAGCGCCCTAGATCTCAGCAACCATAAATCCTAGACCCATGATGTATATATCATTTTTTTAGGTCATGACCTGCCAAGTGTACATCAAAAGTCCATTTCGCGATCTGACATTTCAGGGCCGAAAAAAAAGACTTCCTAGGTACCGTTTTTGCTTATATTTTAAATATAAATAATAAAAGCTAATCAAAGGGGCGTAATCATTATTTATTTTTGTAACAGTTATTCAACATGATTACTTTCCTCTCTATTTATCAAAACACGGAAAAAAAATACGGATTTCGTTCGGCGAAAATGCTCTAAAATGTCCTTTGTCCGAAACGGAAAAGACTTAAATTGCTTGTTTTTAATTTTGCACAGATATTTTAAATAAAGAGTGATTAGACAATTAAACATTGTAGCGAATAGCTACTCAGCAATGCTCACAACTGATTTTTTTTTCTTTATTTCTTGCAATTTACTTTAGCTAGCTTAATTTAGTTATGTTATTTAAGTTACTTTACTTACGTTACTTTAGATAAGTTACTTTAGTTAAGTTACTCAAGTTAACTTACTTTAGTTAAGTTACTCAAGTTAACTTACTTTAGTTACGTTACTCTAGTTAAGTATTTTAGTTCACTCTATTTAGTTAAGTAACTTTAGTTCACTTTATTTAGTTAAGTTACTACAGTTAAGTTACTCTAGTTAAGCTACTTTAGTTACCTTACTCTAGTTAAGTTACTTTAGTTGACTTTCTTTAGTTAATTTAAGTTAATTTAGTTAAGTTACTTTAGTTAAATTACTTCAGTTAAGATTTACTAACATGATCTTCTCTGTACTAAGTGATTAAATTAAAATTTAAATATTAAGTTGAATCTTTTGATCAAGGTTGTAGTCTTGAAGGCTGACTATCGATTTCTGATAATTCATAGTGACTATTGGTAGTGACATCAAAGTTTCACTAGTCTATATCAATAAAAGCCCATGTCGATAGTTCATTAATTTCTAGAAATAACACCAACATTTTTCAGAGTCATGTCTAAGTAGCTCGATACAAAGTCATGTCTGAGTGGCTCGATACAAAGTCATGTCTGAGTAGCTCGATACAAAGTCATGTCTGAGTGGCTCGATACAAAGTCATGTCTGAGTAGCTCGATACAAAGTCATGTCTGAGTGGCTCGACACAAAGTCATGTCTGAGTGTCTCGATACAAAGTCATGTCTGATTGTCTCGATACAAAGTCATGTCTGATTGTCTCGATACAATGTCATGTCTGAGTGGCTCGATACAAAGTCATGTCTGAGTGTCTCGATACAAAGTCATGTCTGAGTAGCTCGATACAAAGTCTTGTCTGAGTGGCTCGATACAAAGTCATGTCTGAGTAGCTCGATACAAAGTCATGTCTGAGTGGCTCGATTCAAAGTCATGTCTGATTGTCTCGATACAAAGTCATGTCTGATTGTCTCGATACAAAGTCATGTCTGAGTGGCTCGATACAAAATCATGTCAGATTGTCTCTATACAAAGTCATGTCTGATTGTCTCGATACAAAGTCATGTCTGATTTTCTCGATACAAAGTCATGTCTGATTGTCACGATACAAAGTCATGTCTGAGTGGCTCGATACAAAGTCTTGTCTGTGTGGCTCGATACAAAGTCATGTCTGAGTGGCTCGATACAAAGTCATGTCTGATTGTCTCGATACAAAGTCATGTCTGAGTGGCTCGATACAAAGTCATGTCTGAGTAGCTCGATACAAAGTCATGTCTGAGTGGCTCGATACAAAGTCATGTCTGAGTAGCTCGATACAAAGTCATGTCTGAGTGGCTCGACACAAAGTCATGTCTGAGTAGCTCGATACAAAGTCATGTCTGAGTGGCTCGACACAAAGTCATAAAATC
The DNA here is from genome assembly GCA_021962125.1 of Bulinus truncatus. Lineage (NCBI taxonomy): Eukaryota > Metazoa > Mollusca > Gastropoda > Planorbidae > Bulinus > Bulinus truncatus. The sequence continues at coordinate 2,197,012 of JAGDYQ010000040.1, forward strand.
TGAGTGTCTCGATACAAAGTCATCGTCTGATTATTCTCGATACAAAGTCATGTCTGATTGTCTCGAGTACAATGTCAGTGTCTGAGTAACTCGATGGGCAAAGTCGTGTCTGGAGTGTCTCGTACAAAGTCATGTCTGAGTAGCCTCGATACAAAAGTCTTGTCTGAGTGGCTCGATACAAAGTCATGTCTGAGTAGCTCGATAACAAAGTCATGTCTGATGTGGCTCGATTCAAAGTCATGTCTATTGTCTCGATATACAAAGTCAGTGTCTGATTGTCTCTGATGATGTCAAAGTGATGTCTGATACTGTCTCGATACAAAGTCATGTCTGATTTTCACGATACAAAGTCATGTCTGAATATCTCAGATACAGAGGCGTGTCTGAGTGGCTCGATGCTAAAGTCTTGTCTGTGTGGCTCGGTGATGAAGCATGGGTCTGATTGTCTCGATACTAAAGTCATATCTGATTGTCTCATACAAAGTCATGTCTGAGCAGCTCATATAAGAAGTCAGGTCTGATTGTCTCGATACAAAGAGTCATGTCTAGAGTGGCTCGATACAAAGTCATGTCTAGAGTAGCTCGGAAATACAAAGTCATGTCTGAGTGGCTCGATACAAAGTCATGTCTGAGTAGCTCTGATACAAAGTCATAAGTCTGAGTGGCCTGGACACAAAGTCATGTCTGAGTGTCTCGATACAAAGTCGTGTCTGATTGTCTCGATACGAAAAGCTTCATGTCTGATTGTCTCGATGGCAATGTCATGTCTGAGTGGCTCGATACAGAGTCAAATCTGAGTGTCTCGATACGAAAGTCAAGTGTCTGAGTAGCGGTCGATACAAAGTCTTGTCTGAGTGGCTCGATAGCAAAGTCATGAAGTCTGAGTAGCTCGATACAAAGTCATGTCTGAGTGGCTCGATTCAAAGCTCATGTCTGATTGTCTCGATACAAAGTCGCGTCTGATTTAATCTCGATGCAAAGTCATGTCAGAGTGGCTCGATACAAAATCATGTCAGATTGTCTCGACAAAGTCATGTCTGATTGTCTCGATACAAAGTCATGTCTGATTTTCTCGATACAAAGTCATGTCTGATTGTCACGATACAAAGCTCATGGTGTCTGAATGGCTCGATACAAAGTCTTGACTGTGTGGCTCGATACAAAGTCATGTCTGAGTGGTTTCGATACAAAGTCAGCGTCTGATTGTCTCGATACGAAAGTCATGTCTAGAGCAGATCGATACAAAGTCATGTCTGATTATCTCGATGGAAAGCTATATCTGGGTTTGTCTCGATACAAAGTCATGTCTGATTGTCTCGATACAAAGTCATGTCTGATTGTCTCGATACAAAGTCATGTCTGATTGTCTCGATACAAAGTCATGTCTGATTGTCTCGATACAAAGTCATGTCTGATTGTCTCGATACAAAGTCATGTCTGAGTGGCTCGATACTAAGAGTTTCATGTCTGAGTAGCCTGATACAAAGTCATGTCTGAGTGGCTCGATACAAAGTCATGTCTGATTGTCTCCGATACAAAGTCATGTCTCCGATTTTCTGATACAAAGTCATGTCTGATTGTCTCGATACAAAGTCATGTCTGAGTGGCTCGATACAAAATCATGTCAGATTGTCTCGATACAAAGTCATGTCTGATTGTCTCGATACAAAGTCATGTCTGATTTTCTCGATACAAAGTCATGTCTGATTGTCACGATACAAAGTCATGTCTGAGTGGCTCGATACAAAGTCTTGTCTGTGTGGCTCGATACAAAGTCATACCTGATTGTCTCGATACAAAGTCATGTCTGATTGTCTCGATACAAAGTCAAGTCCTGAGCAGCTTGATACAAAGTCATGTCTGATTATTCTCTGATGCAAAGCTATATCGGTTTGTCTCCGATGGCAAAGTCATGTCTGATTGTCTCGATACAAAGTCATGTCTGATTGTCTCGATACAAAGTCATGTCTGATTGTCTCGATACAAAGTCATGTCTGAGTGGCTCGATACAAAGTCATGTCTGATTGTCTCGATACAAAGTCATGTCTGATTGTCTCGATACAAAGTCATGTCTGATTGTCTCGATACATAGTCATGTCTGAGTGGCTCGATACAAAGTCATGTCTGAGTGGCTCGATTTAAAGTCATGTCTGATTTTCTCGATACAAAGTGATGTCTGATTGTCTTGGTACAAAGTCATGTCTGAGTGGCTCGATATAAAGTCATGTTTGATTGTCTTGATACAATGTCATGTCTGATTGTCTCGATACAAAGCTTTATCTGATTGTCTCGATACAAAGTCTTGTCTGATTGTCTCGATACAAAGTCATGTCTGAGTGGCTCGATACAAAGTCATTTTTGATTGTCTCGATACCAAGCTATATCTGATTATCTCGATACAAACTCTTGTCTGAGTGGCTCGATACAAAGCTATATCTGATTGTCTCGAAACCAAGATCATGTCTGAGCAGCTCGATGTAAAGTCATGTCTGATTGTCTCGATACAAAGTCATGTCTGAGTGGCTCGATACAAAGTCATGTCTGAGTGGCTCGATACAAAGTCATGTCTGAGTGATCGATAGAGCAGCCACTAATATATTAAACTGGAAACAATATTTTTGATTCTTTACTTACGATCTATAGCAGACATGCAGACCTTAAAATCTTTATTTAGATTATTACCTTTTGGTAATTACTATTGGGACGCTGACTCTTTTAAAATTACACAATTAAACCTCACATGTGATGGGGTTAAAGAGAATGTGCCCAACCGTAATACGCGCAATGCCTTCCAGTCAATTAGAGTGAGACATAAACCACAGTAGGAAATCATGTAACAACTCGTTAGGTTGTCACTAATCAATACATGTCATATTCTTATCAAAACTAGTCAAATACTTATCAATATTAGTTAAATACTTATAAAAACTTGTGAAACATTTATTAACAGTAGGGAAACATCCAATCTAGGAATGGTTAGGTGTTGATCAGGTAAATTGGGGATGGCGTGGAGCTGCAAATACATACACAAAACACGTACAAACACAAGACATACTAACACAGTGAACATAAAAACACAAGACACATACAAAGACAGTGAACATAAAAACACAAGACACATACAAAGACAGTGAACATAAAAACACAAGACACATACAAAGACAGTGAACATAAAAACACAAGATACATACAACAACAGTGAACATACAAACACAAGACATATATAAACATAGTGAACATACAAACACCGTAAGCATACAAACACAATGAACATACAAACACAAGACACACATAAACACAGTGAACATACAAATACAAAGACACATTCAAGCACAGTGAACATAAAAACACGACACCTACAAAAGCACAGTGAACATACAAACACTAAGACACATACAAACACAGTACAGATACAAACACAAAGACACATACAAACACAAGACACATTCAAACACAGTGCACGCACAGAAACGCATTAAGAACAGATCTCATTTCTCGATTCACAATTATTCTAATAGTGGAGACTTGCGGTAATTCTAATTCTTGTGTTTGTGAAAATTGTAGAATATAACCTAACATCCAATTCTTTCTTTATTTTTTAAGCTCAATTTTATTCTTGGTAAGCTACATTGATAAATACTGGTAGAACTTAAAAAACAACTGCAGCCTATAAGTAAAGAGAGTCCCTATATGGTTAGTGAAAATATTTGTTTTTTTTTTTTTAACTTTTAGTTTTTAATTATATAACTTAGTTGTCTGCGAGATCGTTTCGGAATTCGAATTTTAGAGAAGTTTGAGACAAATATCGGAACTAGTATCAAAATATGTACACATTTAAAATCGAAGCATAACTTAATAACGTCTTTTGAATAGATGTGCTTTTCATAACTTGCCACAAATAACAATAGTCATTATGTAATCAATCTGACAATAAAATTTGATTTAAAGCCATTATACATAAAAAGTAACAATAAGAACATTGAACTAAGGTAAAGTTTTATATAGACAGCCACTGTGTTACACAAATGATCAACATATGTAATCAATAAGTATTATACAAACCAAATAACTTTTAACATGACGTCTGTATAACTTATTTTGAATAAAGTGCACAATATTTTTATTTTATTCCTTCCTATAAAAGTTATACATAAATAATAATACAAATTCTTTGTTATAAGAAAACTCATTGATGTGGAAATAAACTGAATATTTCTGCTAATGTTCACTTTCTGATTCTAATGCATATCAACTATTCTTCTTTTTCATTTTGTGACATTGCTTTCTTAAAATCAATGAGTCCTTTTAGTAATAGAATGATGTTTGTTGTGACCATAGAATTGAAACGATTTCATTGATCATGTTTTATTAAGAAGACAGTAATAACAAGAAATTCAAATGAAAGATATTTTTTAAAGAATGAAATAATCTCTAGTTATGTATTGATTTGTCTGTGTATGTGGCTGCCTTTTTGAATTTAGTTTGTCCATATGATAGTCTCTCAGTCCGTCTGTCTACTAGTTTGTTTTGTTAACTAGGGACGTCATTGAAAACTTGCATAATGTTTGCCGGAAGTACACTGTGGGATGCCCTGGTATACATAATTCTAGTAGGAGACCCTGGTGATACATAATTCTTGTGGGAGACCCTGGTGATACATAATTCTTGTAGGAGGCCCTGGTGATACATAATTCTTGTAGGAGGCCCTGGTGATACATAATTCTTGTAGGAGGCCCTGGCGATACATAATTCTTGTGGGAGACCCTGGTGATACATAATTCTTGTAGGAGGCCCTGGTGATACATAATTCTTGTAGGAGGCCCTGGTGATACATAATTCTTGTAGGAGGCCCTGGTGATGCATAATTCTTGTAGGAGGCCCAGGTGATACATAATTCTAGTGGGAGGCCCTGGTGATACATAATTCTTGTGGGAGACACTGGTGATACATTATCCTTGTAGGAGGCCCCCTGGTGATACATAATTCTTGTAGGAGGCCCCTGGTGATACATAATTCTTGTAGGAGGCCCCTGGTGATACATAATTCTTATAGGAGGCCCCTGGTGATACATAATTCTTGTAGGAGGCCCCTGGTGGTACATAATTCTTCTATTGATACATAATTCTGTTTGTCTAGTTAAATGTCTTATTTCTTTTTCCCTTGAGGATTCACTTCATTGAGATTTGATTGACCGGTGAGAAATCGTTACTATTTATTGATGTTTAACAGTGCCTTCATGGATGCAGATAAATGACATCCTTTTTGTCTCTGGCGTGTCTTGCATGGTATACCATAAAGACGATTGTGTCCGCTTTTTTTCCCCCCTCTACACACTAGCTATCTATGTTGCTAGGCAACGAGTATACAAACGGGACATTGTTCTACCAGTCCAGTGGACATCACGATTTCTCAATGAAATAGTAATGAACCGTGGAGCTAATTAAGAGTTACCGGCCTGAGAGTACTTTGACGGCCTGTCACGGACAATGTTCAGTCAAATTTGTTGGCTAAGGTGAAATTGTTTGCACTTCAGTTAGGTGATTGCATTGTAGTTTTGTTTTTAATTTTTTTACAACATATGTATAAATTATAGATCATCTCAGTTCTTTTAAGGTAAGATCATACTTCAAGATGAAAGAGACAGATACATTGCTTACTGATTAATTTTGGTTTAATTATAATTAACATTGTATTTTGTCTGTTTAGTATCAGTACATCCAGCGTTGCCTATTAAGTCGGAAACTCACGTGACACTTGTAACATTCCTAATATACCGTTAGAGAAAGAAATAGGTGCTAAGTCATGCCACCTACGTAATGTATACAAATAATCTGCATTGTATCCATTAAAATCTAAAAAATTACCCGTCAACGATTAAGTCATTAATTATTTTTCTCATTGTTAAAATCAAAATAATATTTTATAATGATAAAATGATCACAATAGTGAAAAAATTAGAACACTGATACCACTACTACTGCCACAGTTCAATGTACTACTGCCACAGTTTAATGTATTACACTGATACCAGTACTACTGGCACAGTTCAATGTATTACACTGATACCAGTACTACTGCCACAGTTCAATGTATTACAATGATACCAGTACTACTGGCACAGTTCAATGTACTACTGCCACAGTTCAATGTACTACTTCTACAGTTCAATGTATTACACTGATACCAGTACTACTGGGACAGTTCAATGTACTACTGCCACAGTTCAGTGTATAACACTAGGCATTGTTTGTGTTATTACAAATGCCACCCACTTTTCGTGTCATATGTTTTATTGTATCCATGTACAATGTCTATCACATCGATAGTTAATGTCTTTCACATTAATAGTAAATGTCTATCACATCGATAGTAAATGTCTTTCACATTAATAGTAAATGTCTATCACATCGATAGTAAATGTCTATTACATCAATAGTAAATGTCTATTACATCGATAGTAAATGTCTATCACATCGATAGTAAATGTCTATTACATCGATAGTAAATGTCTATCACATCGATAGTAAATGTCTATCACATCAATAGTAAATGTCTATCACATCGATAGTAAATGTCTATTACATCAATAGTAAATGTCTATCACATCGATAGTAAATGTATATCACATTAATAGTAAATGTCTATCACATCGATAGTAAATGTCTATTACATCAATAGTAAATGTCTATTGCATCAATAGTAAATGTATATCGCATTAATAGTAAAACCTCGAGTTTTTTATCGAAAAAATATCAATGAAAAAGTAGTTACTTTGCTTAAAAGTTTTGTTGAGCCTTAAAAAGTTGTTTCTAGTAAATCACAGAACCATGCCTTAAGTTTTATTGTTGTAACAATTTTATCTTTAGTTGGATCTGATTTGAATGTTGTATAATGATGTCCTGCTTGATATAACAAATTTATAAATCAATGAATTTTAAAACAACTCCAATTTAAATTAGATACTATATTGAAAACTGAATGCTAGAGTGCTAATGAAAATGTCATCCCGACTATAGGAAAACCAAATGACATTATTTCCAGTGACTTTTTATGATATATATTTTGTGGTAAGGACTTTACTTTGCAGCATATTTTTGTTTATTCCACTGTCAACGTACGTCACGTTTGAACATCTTTTAATGTATGTCACATCCCGAAAATAGCAGAAGATCGGGAACAGAATAAAATATTAATATCTCTAGACATAGATAATTATGATTAAAAATAGCATAAAATATATCATCAAAAAATAGATTAAAAATCAGGAGCAATAACAGAAGAAACATTCTCAAACTAATTATTTCATTGGCGAAAGATAACATCTTTCAGTGCTCAGCATTTAGAGACAGACAAACGTTAAAATGACTAAATTAACTGGATCACTTTTATTTACCATATCAGAATTTGCGGATATTTTATTGAAATTGACTTTTAAAAATGGCTTGAGCTTCATTGTCGTCCAAAGTATACATTTCAAAAAATCTTTACTGGGTGAAATAAATGTTGCCCATGTATATAGTTAAAGTATGCTAGTGTTTGATTAAAATTTTTAAAAAGTATGAAATTTTGCACCTTATTATACGTTTTATGTGTCTTATTAAGTGACATAATTTGATAAAATTCACGCTCACTAGCTCTACTATAACATTTGGAAAGAAAACAGAGAATGCCATGTAAGACTTAAATTGCTAAAGTACCTTAATTCGGATCATTCAAAAGAATTAGCAACATGGATTAACAAGGTCGGAAGATATTACCAAACCAAGTTTTGAATGTGTCTTTGTTCAACGATGTTGATATCCACGCTGCTTACCTGAACAGAATATTTTTTTAATACGAAGATATGTCATATTTCAACATATTGTAAAAACGTATTGATGTTTCTATACTTTTTCATATAGAAAACTATTCTAGCAAATGAAGTTAAAAGACAACTTTGAACTATTGTTAGTTTGTTTATTTTATTAATTTAAATTTTACACTTTTACATTAAAACTTTATATTTCATTATATTTATAAATGTAGTGAATTCTAAATATTAGAAAGAATTAGTGCTAATTAATTAAAAGCAAAAAACTACAATTTGACTAAACTAAAATAATTTTCGTGTAAATATTACAATTTATTTTTATCTCAAAGTTAAGTGCTACATAAATCGAAAACTAAACAGTGCAGTTAAATGTTGGCAATATTACATCTTAATTATGAATTTTATATTCATATATATATATATATATATATATATATATATATCTGAGTGTCTCCATGTCATATATATATATATGAGACTCTATCAGTGGCGCTTGTAATGTAAGTAAGTTGTATCTCATGATGTTTAATACAAGTGATTTTTTTGCCCCCCCCCCCCCCTGAAAGTTTGGTCTACTTGCGCCACTGGACTATATTGTGGCTTAACTCATTGCCTACTACATTGAACACAGTTTTCATTTATTTACAGGTACTTACAATAACCGCAGAGATAATGATGCAAGTCACATTATGTTGACGGCAGTCTCTGACAGGAGCCGTTAATCCCTCACCCACACGGAATTGTCGGCCTATTGAATCATTAGTATTCAGTCTGAATGATTGTAGCATTGACTAATCAGGGTGCTTATCTTCTGGTAGAGTCATAGAGGCGCCCTTTAGAAACACCATTAGGAGCGACTCTGAGCAAGATCATTACTCTTTTGCGTCGTTCCTATTTGAAAATGTAAGTCTACTTTCTGTATTTATTGTTTGTGTACTATTGTTTTACTGTGAGATCATAAAGTTTATTTGTGTATTATTGTTTCAGTGAGATCATAAAGTTTATTTGTGTATTATTGTTTCAGTGAGATCATAAAGTTTATTTGTGTATTATTGTTTTACTGTGAGATCATAAAGTTTATTTGTGTATTATTGTTTCAGTGAGATCATAAAGTTTATTTGTGTATTAGTGTTTTACTGTGAGATCATAAAGTTTATTTGTGTATTATTGTTTCAGTGAGATGATCATAAAGTTTATTTGTGTATTATTGTTTCAGTGAGATGATCATAAAGTTTATTTGTGTATTATTGTTTCAGTGAGATCGTGAGTTTACTTATTTAGCAGCTACGTAAATTATCTGTTAGTAATCATGGCGACACCCACAGAGGGTGTAGGGTATGACATGGAGACACTCATAGGACTGTGACGTATGACATGGAGACACTCATAGGGCTGTGAGGTATGACATGGAGACACTCATACAGCTGTGAGGTATGACATGGAGACACTCATAGGGCTGTGAGGTATGACATGGAGACACTCATACGGCTGTGAGGTATGACATGGAGACACTCATAGGGCTGTGAGGTATGACATGGAGACACTCATAGGGCTGTGAGGTATGACATGGAGACACTCATAGGGCTGTGAGGTATGACATGGAGACACTCATACAGCTGTGAGGTATGACATGGAGACACTCATAGGGCTGTGAGGTATGACATGGAGACACTCATACGGCTGTGAGGTATGACATGGAGACACTCATAGGGCTGTGAGGTATGACATGGAGACACTCATACAGCTGTGAGGTATGACATGAAGACACTCATAGGGCTGTGAGGTATGACATGGAGACACTCATAGGGCTGTGAGGTATGACATGGAGACACTCATAGGGCTGTGAGGTATGACATGGAGACACTCATACAGCTGTGAGGTATGACATGGAGACACTCATACAGCTGTGAGGTTTGACATGAAGACACTCATACAGCTGTGAGGTATGACATGGAGACACTCATAGGGATGTGACTATGACATGGAGACACTCATACAGCTGTGAGGTATGACATGGAGACACTCATACAGCTGTGAGGTATGACATGGAGACACTCATACAGCTGTGAGGTATGACATGGAGACACTCATACAGCTGTGAGGTATGACATGGAGACACTCATAGGGATGTGACATATGACAAGGAGACACTCATAGGGCTGTGAGGTAAGACATGGAGACACTCATAGAGTGGGGTAGTTTTTATTGAGTCATAGCTAAAGGGTTGTGAGAATATCGACTGAAAAATATGCATTTGTTCAGTAATTGTATTAAGATTATATATTATCAGTAAAGAATCACAAACCAACTGTGATTTAGTATTTGTGTGAGTATGGATATGTGTATCACTATTGCACATTATAACATTTTCACGGAATTCGCCTTTTATACCACCTATTTTAAAGACAAAATCTACATTTCTACCATAGACGGATCTATAATATAATGACGGCTAATGGCAAAATTTATTACTGCTTTGAGGAATGAAATTATTACCGATTTCAATTGGTTACGTTGATGTAATAATAGGAGCCAAAAATTCCAGTCTAGAAAGTTATAATACTAGTCATTTGTTTTAATTCTAGTCATTTGTAGCACATTATATTTTGTTTATGTTGACCAATCTAATTTTTTTAACAATTTTTTGTTGAATCAGGAGATGTGTGATGTCTCCCACTGCTATGTCGCGTCGCTTTTGGTCCTGCGCAGTTTTATTGTAATTTAAACAGAGCTTTCAATGTTTACTTAATGACTTTTGTAATGTTAACATAATGGGTGTGTAATGTTTACTTCATTCGTTCTGTGATGTTTATCTATCGAAACGAATTTCTACGAACATTTTCACTAAACGTTTCATTTAAACGTTTTTAGTTGAAGCATACAATTGGTCGATGAATTTTTAGGTAACTTAAACTGTAATTTTGTGAGCAGCAGCTAGTGTTGTGAAGAGAAAGGGAGAGGGAGAGAGAGGGGAAGGGAGAGAGAGGGGGTGGAGAGAGGGAGAGAGAAGGATTGAGAGGGCGAGAAATTTTATAAAAATTTGAAATTATATTTTGATATTTAATTTGTGGCCAGAATGGAACAATCTATCTATAGATGACTACCATAGATATGATGACTACCATAGATATGATGACTATCATTAGTGTCAAATAGTTTTTTGAGCTTCATTATCTTATCGCATTTTTAATTCACCAACTGGAGTGTTCTCCATGTCCCCAATCTAGGGAGTGCTGAGAACTTGAACATTTAAAAAAATATGTAATACAACAAAGTATTCGGTGTTAGACTATTTGGTGCACTTTGTAAATAGTCTTAATTCGACATATAATATCAAACATGTGAGATCTGTAAATAGTCTTAATTCGACATATAATATCAAACATGTGAGATCTGTAAATAATCTTAATTCAACATACAGTATTTGAGATATTTTCAAATATTTTTACCTTGACACACATTAAATTATTACAACTAAAATCATTTGATCAATAAATTGTTAACTTTGACAGGTTCAAAAGTACAACACTTTCATATTAAATAATGTTTTTTTAACCCAAAGTCAGAAGATGCCAGAAAGTCTACTCAGTTTAAAATGGGTATCTTTCGCTATTTGAGGAGCAAATATTTCATATGTTTGTTGTATTAGTCATAGTTCTCTCATTGATAGTGTCAACTAGATGTCTAGTGTTGTGTTAGTCATACATTCTTTCTGTATGTAGTGTAAACTAGATGTCTAGTGTTGTGTTAGTCATACATTCTTACTGTATGTAATGTCAACTAGATGTCTAGTGTTGTGTTAGTCATACATTCTTACTGTATGTAATGTCAACTAGATGTCTAGTGTTGTGCAGGCCCGTAGCCAGAGGGGGGCTAGGGGGCTGAGACCCCCCCCCCGTGCATGACCTGAGCTCCCCCGTGCATGATTTGAGATTTTGACAAAATTTTAATAATAACGGCTATAAAACATCAATCATTTTGTTTAATAAATCAATAATAATAAAAACTTAAAAGTTTATATTTTGGCAATCATTCAGGCTATTTATATATACTTACATATATAGCTTATCTAATTTTTGGGCATAAAAGATTGAATCTTATTGAAGTTCAATTCTGGGTATTTTGGGCAGCATTGGTATTTGGTGCTTCAACAGCCGTGTGTGAGAGCAGTTTCTCAACCCTCACATGAATGCTCACCCCATATCGCAGATCAATGTTACAAAAGCGTCTAAGCAATCTTTTCCTGCTTGCATTTGAAAAAGATTTAACAGACAATCTGAATGCTGAAGCATTTTTAGGTAAATTCAGTGCTAAACCCAGGCCCGTAGCCAGGTCAAAGTAAGCAGGGAGGCACCAATACCCAGCAAGGGGGCACCTTTACTTTTTCTTTATTTTTTCCTCTTTTTCTTCTTTTTTTAAGTGGGGGGGGGCACTCCACACCTAGAGGAGGTGGGCACGGCCCCCCAGTGCCCCCCTTGCCTACGGAGCTGGCTAAACCACAAAGTTTGCAAATTTGAAACGTATAGTAATATAAGTTCGCAACAAGTGCCGACGAGTGATGGGGGCAGGGGGGGGCCAATGCCCAGGGGCCCGGCGAGTTTTAGGGACCCGGACTGAGCTGACCAAACAACTTTTAAAAATATTAATATCAGCCCAGGGGCCCAAAATTTCTGTCGATGGGCCTGTTCGCAACCATGTAATAGTTTTATATATTGATATCTTCTGAGGACAACTAGCAACTTAAATAAGTTAATAAAATAACATTGACTTCTGACTTCATTTTTATACATATGTATAATAAAATAATAAAGTACAAACTCCGTAATTTCTGAGTGATGTTATTTAATTTGCAAATTTACTTTTTAGCAGAATTAATTTTATTTTAAATTGAATAATTGCGCTTGTTGTTGTTGATAGATCTGTTCTTTGTTTTAATATTTTATAAGAAATATCACACAAATAGCTAAGCTTTATTCATGCATCTTTATCGTTCTTCCCGGGTTGTACGTTAAACAAACAGTATAATAATATAAATCAGGTATCTATTATGTAACAATTGTGTAGCAGAAGTATTGGTCAATATATTTATAACAGGAATCAGAAATTGCTCAGCCTCAATAAATTTTATCATTAAAACTCTTTACTATTTAAATTATTTTTAACAAAACTGTAACATGCCATGCATTATTGATACGTAGTTAAAATTATATATTTCTAATTAATAGCTAAACAATCGGTACTAAAATGCACCATTCCAGATATGAAACTGCAAAAAACTTCTTGGGGAAGGGATCTCAGTTCGCAAGCTTTCGGCGCTTCTTGCCTCCATTTTTGCCCCCCCCCCCCGTTATCTCAAATTTAGGTAATACATCATTAAATTATCGAAATATTTTTTGTTCTAAGACAAATTTTCATCAATGAAAACAGTTTTGCCCCCCCCACCCCCCGTCAAAGTTGTCTAGATCCGCCCCGATCATTTCTTCGGCGCCCCCCCCCCGAAAAAAATTCTTCGCCCCCCCGAAAATGTCTTCGCCCCCCCCCCCCCAATCCAATATTCCTGGCTACGGGCCTGGTGTTGTGTTAGTCATACATTCTTACTGTATGTAATGTCAACTAGATGTCTAGTGTTGTGTTAGTCATACATTCTTACTGTATGTAGTGTAAACTAGATGTCTAATGTTGTGTTAGTCATACATTCTTACTGTATGTAATGTCAACTAGATGTCTAGTGTTGTGTTAGTCATACATTCTTACTGTATGTAGTGTAAACTAGATGTCTAATGTTGTGTTAGTCATACATTCTTACTGTATGTAATGTCAACTAGATGTCTAGTGTTGTGTTAGTCATACATTCTTACTGTATGTAGTGTAAACTAGATGTCTAATGTTGTGTTAGTCATACATTCTTACTGTATGTAATGTCAACTAGATGTCTAGTGTTGTGTTAGTCATACATTCTTACTGTATGTAGTGTAAACTAGATGTCTAGTGTTGTGTTAGTCATACATTCTTACTGTATGTAATGTCAACTAGATGTCTAGTGTTGTGTTAGTCATACATTCTTACTGTATGTAATGTCAACTAGATGTCTAGTGTTGTGTTAGTCATATATTCTTACTGTATGTAGTGTAAACTAGATGTCTAGTGTTGTGTTAGTCATACATTATTACTGTATGTAGTGAAAACTAGATGTCTAGTGTTGTGTTAGTCATACATTATTACTGTATGTAGTGTCAACTAGATGTCTAGTGTTGTGTTAGTCATACATTCTTACTGTATGTAATGTCAACTAGATGTCTAGTGTTGTGTTAGTCATACATTATTACTGTATGTAGTGTAAACTAGATGTCTAGTGTTGTGATAGTCATACATTATTACTGTATGTAGTGTCTACTAATTATACTTCTGTTTATCTACTAAAAAAGTGTTTTATTGACACAATATACCAATGACAAAGACATTCAGTAACCGAATTACTTTGTCTATTGCTATATGTGATACATTCAGATAAAGACAAAAACAATAAAAACTTTTAGTGACACAGCATAGAATTTCTTCTTTTATATTGCAATGCGATAGACTTTAACGTTAAATGACTTTCCCATAACAATGTGCATTTCTGTAACATTGTCACATGTTCTGCCGTGGTATATGCTGGCGAGGTGAGGTGGGGGGGGGGGGGGGAACTAAATTTGGAAACAAACATTGGCCGCCGTTCTGTTCACACAATGTGTATTGTCTCCTAGGGGGAAGACCCAACTTCATTGCATACCTCCTGGTGTTATTTTAGGTAACAATAGTTCTGTATTTTTAGATCGTTCTAAAATCATCGTCTGTTTGAGTTCAGGGTTTAAATTCTGCTCGAGAATTATCTCAGTTGTATTAGAGTTGGCTATTTGTAGCATTTCAACTCCACGAGATTGTCTTTGAGTTGCCCTGTTTCTCACACTTGTTCTATTTCAAGTTTCTTTCGTTTGAAGAGTGATCTAAATATAGCCGGAGTAGCCCATAGACCGGCTAGAGCTATAAAATGAAACTGACCCCTGGTCACCTGGATTATTTAGAGCTTGGTTTCTTCCAGTGAGCTTGTAGGAATAATTAGTTCTTACATCATTTCTCCTGGGACATAATCACTCGGCGTAAGTAACACATTGTGGTTTATTCATACAGTGTAAATTATACAGTATATCTTATTTCAAACTGGATATAGATACATGCAACGGTTGAACTAAATTATGTGTTGGTCAGAAAATAAATTACCTGTGTATATCTAAGATTATACCTAATACGTTTATTTATTTATTTTGCACTGGCGAAAAAAAAAAGAAATGTATTAGTTTGTTTGTTATTTGATATTGTTATTTAACATTCAAACATAAAAAGTGATATATAAACTTTAAAAGTAGTTATTATTTAAATTGAATGATAAGTATTAAAAGTCTTTGATATCGTATTTTAGTTAGGTTCTTTACCTTTTTATATGAATTAATTCATAAATAAATGTTCTGATAACTACCCCAACATGGCGTCTTGAACTTACATGATCATTATATAAATGTTCTGTTAACCTCCCATCTTGAACTAACATAATCATTATATGAATGTTCTGATAACCTCCCATCTTAAACTTGCATAATCATTATATAAAAAAATTTAAAAAATTGTTCTGTCCTGCCCTCAATGAGGGCACACCACACACCACACACACCACAAACACACACATACACACAGAAAACATAAATACATAGCCACAGAATATCACAAAGAACAGAATTAACAATCGCTATGTTTCATTATTTTGTTTCATTATTTTGATTCTTTCATTCAATTCATTTTGATAAATTTACTTAGCTGCCGCTCTTGTATTTTGACTTAATAAATGACAACAGAGCGGTTCTCACCAACCATATACCTGTCCACCAATTTTAGATCTTCATGTTCTCAGTTCATTAGTAAAATATTCCACAACCCACTTCCATCTGCCTACGACTCACAAGGCATCGCCACCCACACTTTGAGATCCATTGCAATAGATTATAGTTTGACCGATTTGTTTACAAATCATGTCTTCATTAAATATGACAACATTAGTCTCCCTTTGGCTCCATTATAGGGTCTCAGGATATAACCACATGACTAGAGTCGCAAAATCTGAATATTCAGCCAACAGCTGCACAAATTGACTGTGTGCGTGTTCCACCGATGTCCATTTTTTTTATACTTCTGGTTATGTTATCAGTATAGCATAGGGGGTGGGGGGTGTCTGGCCATCGATAACAGTCGCTATCATTGTATGCCAGATCAAATTACCAGTACTTTAAGTCTAGGTCAAGTCATAACACTAACTGGACTTGTAAACACGTGCACTGAATTCGGGTTTCAATTTTCAGACCACTATCACAAAAATGTGTGACACATTAAGTCACATACACATATAAATATTACACCATGTTATGTACTGTGTCAGTCCTACTTCAATGATTTAGTAAATTTAAAAAGAGGTCGATTATTTTTTTCTTTCATCACAATTTAACTTACACAAAGACTTCAATTCAGACAGAAAATACATACAATTTAACTTACACAAAGACTTCAATTCAGACAGAAAATACATACAATTTAACTTACACAAAGACTTCAATTCAGACAGAAAATACATACAATTTAACTTACACAAAGACTTCAATTCAGACAGAAAATACATACAATTTAACTTACACAAAGACTTCAATTCAGACAGAAAATACATACAATTTAACTTACACAATGACTTCAATTCAGACAGAAAATACATTTTTATAGAACAAAACAAATGTAACAAGCTGGCCTCTAGTTTACAAATATTTGTTACAGGCATACTTGCATATATTTTGAGTATAATACATGTACTGCCTATTTTTACCGAGTTGTACGACAGGAATTCATATATCAAAGCCTGTAAAAATCTATTAAGATATTGGCCAATAACGTCTAAATGTTGCTTTGGCTTTTTTATTTCATCTTTATTAATGACTTTAATTAAAAAACATTTATTTATAAGTTTGGCATTTTTCATGATGCACTGAGACTTATTGTTGGTATTTATATAGATGTTACATTGAGCATTAATAGTTCATTAGTTACATGTACATGCACTTGTTGTACTTTCAAAATATTTTGATATAATTTATTGTTACTTGTATTCCAGAAGATTGTGATAAACGTCTGGAGAGTATCGTTGGAGTAACAGTAAATTGTGTGAGGAACACGTGACTCATCGGGTGTGACTTGACTGAACATGACTGTACCAGATGAGAACATGTATCAGACTCACCACTTACCTCAGCAGGTCACACAGGTATGGACATAGTTTCAAACATTCCATTATTTGTATAACTTTTTATTAAACTATGACACGGAGAGAGAGAGAGGCAGTGGACAGACAGAAAACATAAATACATAGCCACAGAATATCACAAAGAACAGAATTAACAATCGCTATGTTATACACAGTAATATACACAGTTTTGCCAAAGTTAAAGAAGGCATGCACTTGACCACTGGAGAAAAGGTGAGCGGTACTTCTTATGTTAAAAGCTGAGCAGATAGTCACCAGTTATTGACTAGAAATTCACCAAATATTTGCCAGATATTAACTTAGTAAAATTAATGCAAGACTTTGTAGATAACTGGAGCTTGTTTTCGAAGTCATGTGTTTTTCTTCTAAATTATTTCACCTTGTTATAGAGTAGAATAACTACAATTTGTATAAACTTATAATTTCAGCATAAAGTCGTCTGAATAAATAACTTTTAGAATAAACCTAATTATGTTATCTGTTGATACTAATTACTATTAAATTTTGAACTCAGTTTAAATAATTTATACTTTTTTATCTCTAAGATTTGATTGGCTGACATTTCAATTTCACTTGAGATTTTTTTCAATTAACATTTTCCTTTGAATGTCAAACTACATCAGGCTAACCATAACAATACAACACACACACACACCACGCACACCACACGCACACCACATACACATCACAAACACACACATACACACACCACATACACATCACGAACACACACATACACACCATACACATCACACACACCACATACACATCACACACACACTACACACACCACACACACACCACATACACCACACACACCACACACACATATACACACCACATACACATCGCACACACACCACACACACACCACACAAACAAACCACACGCCACACACACACCACACACACCACAAATACACACATACACACAGAAAACATAAATACATAGCCACAGAATATCACAAAGAACAGAATTAACAATCGCTATGTTATACACAGTAATATAACAGAACAATTGCTATGTTATACACAGTAATATAACAGAACAATAGATATGTTATACACAGTAATATAACAGAACAATAGATATGTAATACACAGTAATATAACAGAACAATAGATATGTAATGCACAGTAATATAAGAGAACAATAGATATGTAATACACAGTAATATAAGAGAACAATAGATATGTAATACACAGTAATATAATAGATTCTTTAAGATCTGCCTTTTAATTATTATTGTGACTCTTATAATTGATTCGTCCATGCTTTGGGTTACTTCATTTTAGGGGCCCTAGGCCAATGTACATTTGGGGGACCCAAAGCAAAAATACATTGGAAACATTCTGTCAATATCACCACTTATAAATAACATTGGAAACATTCTGTCAATATCACCATTTATAAATAACATTGGAAACATTCTGTCAATATCACCATTTATAAATAACATTGGAAACATTCTGTCAATATCACCATTTATAAATAACATTGGAAACATTCTGTCAATATCACCATTTATAAATAACATTGGAAACAATCTGTCAATATCACCATTTATAAATAACATTGGAAACACTTATAAATCTTTCGCCCCTCATCATCTTTGACAAGGGCCCGTCTACCACCTTTCAACTTCATTTAGCCGGAGCAGGGTCGTTGTAATGGACAGGCGAATACGGAGTTAGCCTAGGGCAGAGGTCGGCAACCTGCGGCCTTCCAGTTCAATGCGCAAATAATTATTATGATTTTATTTTATATACCTATTCCTAATCAAATACCATAATACTGAAAGAACAATTTGAATGTTTCAATGGTTGTTTCAACTGATGCAATAAATGTAATTTTTTTTAGGTTCAGAAAGATGTCATCAAGTCGTTCGTTCATTCAAAACGTGTAGGTAGTTACCTGCTGGGACGAACACTTGGAGTTGGCAGTTTTGCCAAAGTTAAAGAAGGCATGCACTTGACCACTGGAGAAAAGGTGAGCGGTACTTCTTATGTTAAAAGCTGAGCAGATAGTCACCAGTTATTGACTAGAAATTCACCAAATATTTGCCAGATATTAACTTAGTAAAATTAATGCAAGACTTTGTAGATAACTGGAGCTTGTTTTCGAAGTCATGTGTTTTTCTTCTAAATTATTTCACCTTGTTATAGAGTAGAATAACTTATAATTTCAGCATAAAGTTGTCTGAATAAATAACTTTTAGAATAAACCTAATTATGTTATCTGTTGATACTAATTACTATTAAATTTTGAACTCAGTTTAAATAATTTATACTTTTTTATCTCTAAGATTTGATTGGCTGACATTTCAATTTCACTTGAGATTTTTTTCAATTAACATTTTCCTTTGAATGTCAAACTACATCAGGCTAACCATAACAATACAACACACACACACACCACGCACACCACACGCACACCACATACACATCACAAACACACACATACACACACCACATACACATCACGAACACACACATACACACCATACACATCACACACACCACATACACATCACACACACACTACACACACCACACACACACCACATACACCACACACACCACACACACATATACACACCACATACACATCGCACACACACACCACATACACATCACACACACACCACATAAACAAACCACACACCACACACACACCACACACACCACACACACCACAAACACACACATACACACACAACATACACACTCACACCACACACACAGACACACACACAAACTGACACATTTCCTGATCACTACAATACCAGCTGAAATAGAAACAACAATATATCTTTGTCTAAGTAAGGGATAAACGATTTCAAAATAAGTTATAATAACTGAAAAGCTAAAGTAGGATGTGACATAAGCAACTTGGTGAATGAAGAAAGCAACCCACCTGTTGTATTTGTGTTTGTCTGTGAACTAATAAATAAACTTAGAAGACAAACTTGTACTTTCTTTTCTTTTATTCCTAAAATATAATCAACAAGCGTTACTCAATAAAGGACATTCTCAATAGAGTGCCATGTTATTTATAAGCAGTTGTACTACTATAAAGTTTGTGCATTGTACACATATTTTTACCACTGTAAAGTGTGTGCATCTTACACATAGTTGTACCACTGTAAAGTGTGTGCATTGTACACAAGGTTGTACCACTGTAGTGCGTGTGCATTTTACGCATAGTTAGAAATAGTTGTACCACTCAAAGCGGTAGGGAGGGGGCGAACCTAGCATATACCAGTGCCCCATACCAATACATTTCCCCGTTGGTAATTTGCTATAAAATGACAGCCATTGGTGTTTGTGTGTGGGGGCCAAAATGACAGCCATTGGTGTTTGTGTGTGGGGGCCAAAATGACAGCCATTGGTGTTTGTGTGTGGGGGCCAAAATGACAGCCATTGGTGTTTGTGTGTGGGGGCCAAAATAACAGCCATTGGTGTTTGTGTGTGGGGGCCAAAATGACAGCCATTGGTGTTTGTGTGTGGGGGCCAAAATGACAGCCATTGGTGTTTGTATGTTGGGGCCAAAATGACAGCCATTGGTGTTTGTGTGTGGGGGCCAAAATGATGGGGATTGTCAGTGCTCCTGACAGCAGCCCCTGCACCACTTAATAAATTTAGTTTTGTATATTTTTAAACAAGATAGTCTCATATATAGTCTCACTGTATAAAGTCTAGAGTAGACTATATTTTTACACTCAGTTATACCATTGTCTATAGTGTAGGCAGGCACGCCGAGAGGGGAGGCAGGGGGGTCATTGCCAGGGGGCCCGCATCTGTAAGGGGGCCCGGCCGCCCCGACCATGTCAATTTTTTCACGACTCATTGTTTATTAAGGGGCCCGCAATGATGTCCTGCCCTGGGGCTCTTGGTGGCTCTCGGCGCCCCTGAGTGTAGGCTATATGTTTACACTCAGTTATACCACTGTCTATAGTGTAGACTATATGTTTACACTCAGTTTTATTGGCTGTTCATTTTTAATATTGACAAAAAAATAGATGGTCTTTTTATTAAAGAGGGGTGGATTTTGACATTTTAAAAACACATTTTAAGAGAAAATGTATAACCATGATTTCCTACATTTTGTGTGTGTATGTGTATATGTCTTTTTCAACAATTGTATATAGGCTGCCTTTTCCGTTGACCACAAATAGCCTTGTAAACGTAATGTAAAAATTAGGAGACTTTTTGGCCAAGGCATGTTTCTTCGACATTAACGTAATAACTTTGATAAAATTATATTGGCTGGTGGAGAGATAAATTTTAAGAAAAGTTAAATTTTTTCTTTTACATCGTAGTTGATATATTAAAAAAAAACCAGAATTTGACCGTAATTGATATAATGTACTCAAAAAGAATTACAAAAAGCCACACCAGAGTCAAATTAATCAAATTTTATGAATACAAGAAATTGGCCTAAGTAGGAAAAAAAACTGATTCAATGGGAGCCACACTAACTCAACAACGAGTCTTTCGTTTGAATTTATATGTTCTAGTTCATTTTAATTCGCATATTTCCTATGAATATGTTCTGTAATGTCGCCCCATTCACTCACACACACACATACACATACACACAGTTATTTTAAAGTATAGTCCTAGACTCCTAGTAGTCCCAATGATTACAGGTAGCTAGCTGTACGTTCAGGGTACACACACACACATTACTCTCTATGTAATGGTGGGAGTAGAAATGTAAACTCTCTAATACCATTAGTAGTATCGCATTGAACAACGCCGTGACCAAACAATGTTTATGGTGTGATTGTTCAAGTTCAATCCATACTTCGAGTACCACTGTCAATAGTCTATTGTTTGAATTAAACGTCAGACTGGGATCTAGATAGGGGACAAATTCAGGCTCATAAACAAACACAACTTTCAAACACACATCCCGTCCCCACTACTGTAATGGTGCCAGTGAAACAGTGGCTCCACTGTATATATAGATTGTGGGATTGTGTGGGTTGGTGAATATTTGCACCGCTGTCAAATTGTATATTTATATGGGCGTGATTGTGTGTGTGTGTTTCTATGTGTATTTGTGTGTGTGTTTGTGATATTTATGTCATGTATTGTTTATCTTTGTGTGAATGTGTGTGTGTTTGTGATATTTATATCATGTAATGTTTATCTATGTGTGAATGTGTGTTTGTGATATTTATATCATGTAATGTTTATATATGTGTACATGTGTGCGTGTGTGTTTGTGATATTTATATCATGTAATGTTTATCTATGTGTGAATGTGTGTTTGTTTGTGATATTTATATCATGTAATGTTTATATATGTGTAAATGTGTCGGTCTGTGTACTTGTGTTTAATTGTGCTTATGTGTATTAATGTGTGTATGTATGTAGGCCTATATTTTGTGTGTGTGTTTGTGTATCTATGTCTGTGTTTATGTGTATCTAATTGTATGTATGTCTCTATATATGTGTTTTTATGTGTATCTATGCGTGTGTCTATGTGTATGTATGTGTGTGTTTATGTATAGGCCTACTATGCGTGTTTTTGTATGTTTTCTGTGTGTATCTTTTTGTGTGTTTGTGTTTATCTAATTGTGTGGATGATTGTAAATATATGTTTTTATTTGTATCTATGTGTGTGTGTACTTTGTGTTAATGTATGTTTAGTTTACTTGTCAGTGTTTATTGGACGTGAAAACACGTGGCTCCTAAAAATTATCACCACTGGGTACCACGACGACCTTTCAACTCACAGTTTAGCAGTAAAACACATGTAAATAAATACACATTTATTTTGTAAGCGGTGGGCCCCCCCAGAGGCCCCTGACAAATTGTTCGTGTTGACGTCACCAAACGGTGGCACATCAAGTTTGATAAAATAAATAAAGATGTCAGTTTGACTGCAACGCTTATAGCTTTTAATTCTTGTCAAAATAAAAATTGTATTATGCTTGAGTAGTTTTTTTTTTCCTATAGTCCTTACTTTAATAGAAAAGAATAACAATTAAGAATGTTTATTTCTGTAATCTTGTAACACTACATGCGTATGTATAGGCAGGGGGTAATTTTCATGTCTTCTGTTTATTACAGTATCAATGATGTTAACGTCATCTATAAAATATTTATTCATTGGTGGCATTGTAGCGAATAGCATACTTTGCGAAATTTCGTTAAAATATTTACATCAGATGAAACAGGTTTCATCCAGTATTTATGGATATCTCTGGATTGTAGAAAATAGGTTATTATGTTGTTTTTTGTGTACTTTATCCCACTTTGCCTCCTCATATCTCCAAGACGACATACTTTGTAAATAAAATGAAAATTATCCCTCTTCCTATTCTGCAATTTACCCAATAATTTACCACAAAATTCTAGCCCTCTATTATGTACTCTCTCTACCTCAGTCTTCCATATTCTGCTTTATCCTACCATTTCCTATTCTGTATTCTATATTCTCTCTCGCAAGAAATTTTTAGTTTCCCATTACATTTTCTGTTTTCTCTTCCCGTTTCCTATCACGCATTCTGTTTCTATTATTTATTATATCTCCCTCTATTTTTATATTATCCCCCCACCGTCCCTGAATATTTCTGTATTCTCACTCTCTCACCCTTTCCTTTTCTGTTGTCTGTCTACCTGTCCCTATTTTTTGGTTTATCTCCTCCACCCCACAATAATAATTCAAACATTATGACCACATTTCGTAAAATAATAAGGTAATCAGTCATTTTATGCGAATGGAGACAGAATCCAGAATACATTTTCCGAAATGAGGTCGATGAGTAATTCTTGTGGAAAATGTTTTGTAAATAAACTACTTTCAATTGTATTCAATCGGAAACAGGTTGTAATGACTTAGTAAAATGAAATATTTGGGCATAATAGTTTACTCCACCCTGGAGTAGTCGGCTAAAAATGTCGCCAATCCTTTGCATTACATTGAACATTATAAAAATGTACATTACATAGTTCATTATAACGATTTACATATTACATAATCCATTATTAAGATGTACATATTTCAGAGTCCAATGTCTGTGTTTCTGAGATATATTTAACTAATGAACTTTAAAATTATCTGTGTTGACACTCTGCACGGTCAAGTAACCTATGTTTTAGTTCCCACTTTGTTACAATATTTACCTTGTGGTCTGTATACTATTGTGAGAGTTACCTGAGTTCAAATAAATCAATGAAAACATTCTCTTGTCTTTCTTTGATAGAAGCCTCCATATAAAGTTTCTCACCATTGATCACAACATCATCACTACTATGCCTATAAGACCAGTTATGCCTACATAACCATTTTTCCTACATAACTAGCTATGCCTACATAACCATCTATGCCTACATAACCAGCTTGTTATAACCAAACTTAAAATGTCTTTCATAAACTCACATAAAAATAGTGAAATAAACCGGAAAGGGGAGAGATTTAATTTTAAAGTTTTATTTGAAATATATTTGTTGATGTTTCACTGTGCTCTTTACACAAATGTTATACAGTGATGTAAAGTTATACAGTAATTTATGGTTCTACAGTGATGTAAAGATATACAGTAATATATGGTTCTACAGCGATGTAAAAGACATACAGTATTTTATAGATTTACAATGATATTCAGATATACCGTATTATAATGATTTACAGTAATATAAAGATATACTGTAATAAAATTTTTTACAAAAATATAAAGATGTACTGTAATATATAGATTTACAGTGATATTAAGATCTACAGCAATATACAGATTTACAGTGATATTAAGATCTACAGCAATATACAGATTTACAGTGATATTAAGATATACAGCAATATACAGATTTACAGTGATATAAAGATCTACAGCAATATGCAGATTTACAGTGATATAAAGATCTACAGCAATATACAGATTTACAATGATATAAAGATCTACAGCAATATACAGATTTACAATGATATAAAGATCTATAGCGATATGCAGATTTACAACGATATGAAGATCTACATCAATATACAGATTTACAGCGATATAAAGATATATTTTAATATATTAATATTTACAGTAATAAAAGGATATACAGTACTATAAAGATAGACACCTATATAAAGATAGACAACTATATAAAGATTTACATTGATATGTATGTATATGCACATCCACCATCCATTGATTTTTTTATTAATGTGACGTAACAGTCATTGAACAATTTTGTGTGCGTGTGTGAGTACAGTACTTGGTATTGATACCTCTGGTGTTGGTAGAAACACTTATTTTGAAACCAAAAGAAAGAAACATTCACATAAAGTAACCATTGTCAGGGTTGTATTAATCTGATCCTAAAACAGGGGCAGTTTGCAACATCTTCCATGTTAGGTGACTGGGATCAATATACCATTTGAATATTGTCTGACCAGTGTTTAAGGCAGCGCATATTTAAATTTAAAATTGAAGATAGTAAGCTCGAAATTCAGACACTGGGCGACAGTCAAATAAACTGTAATTATAATTTGTATCCTTAGTATTAATCAAACATTTGCAAATGTAACATTTTACCGGTTCATTCTAATATAGAAAATAAAACTGTTATAATAAACTCTGTCAACGTTTGAAAATAATGTGAACATATTTCTTTCTCTAAATAATGAGTAATGCAAAATGGCATAATTTGACTTATACCATGACTTTCCCAATTAAATAATTAGTCTGTGAATGTAGTATATCAAACATTTCTACATCTATTCCCCCTGATTTGAACTATTCTTTTTGAAAAATAGTTTTATATTATTAAGAGTCACTTATTTATTTTTTACATCGACCTTGTGATAGTTTGAGTAAGTTAAAACAACTGTAACACAGCATATTTGAACATACTGTAACACAGATACTTGAACATACTGTAACACAGATACTTGAACATACTGTAACACAGCCTACTTGAACATACTGTAACACAACATACTTGAACATACTGTAACACAGTAAGAGATTTACGTCTCATCCCTTCAAGGACTTAATTAAAAAAAGGAAAAACAATAACATTAAAGTCAATTCAATCATTACATTCCTAATATGAGTGGCGTTTACTCAGATAGTGATGGTGAAAGTCTAGTCTGTTTTTTTATTTCCATGAAAACCATAAAAATCGCGAGTAAACGACGATTTTTAAAACACCATAAATTCAGTGAATGAAAACGAAGTGATTGAAAAGAAATCGGTTATAAATGAGTAATTCTTATATTCAGTCAGTTTGATTTTTCTTCAAATTACTTATCGAATTTAGTCAAACGTTTAGAATTTGCATGTTTATGTTACATTTTGTCATGAATTTTTTTTGGTGCGTTATTATTAATTTAAGGGTCTCTTTCTCTGAAAGGATGATAAACAGCAGACACATGTTGTGCTAACTTTTATTGGATCTCCTTATATAATATAGGCAACATGACAATTTAGCTGCTAAACACTACATTTGTCAAACAATGACGTTACAATTGTTAAACAATGACGTTACATTTGTTAAACAATGACGTTACAATTGTTAAACAATGACGTTACATTTATTAAACATTGTCGTTACATTTGTTAAACAATGACGTTACATTTGTTAAACAATGACGTTACATTTGTTAAACATTGTTGTTACATTTGCTAAACAATGACGTAACATTTGTTAAACAATGACGTAACATTTGTTAAACATTGACGTTACATATGTTAAGCACCGAGCAATACATTTATTAAACACAGGGTGGAATTAACCAAAAACAAATAAGGCCTTGAAAAAAAAATGGCTCTTGTTTTTCACTGCTAACTGCATACAAATTTACGGCAACAAATTTACGGCAACAATTCACGGCAACAAATTTACGGCAACAAATCTCTTTGCATTTTCTGCAAACTGGCTTTTATTTTGTAAAATGTGTAAAGTCATAATACATTTCACTTATCTAACACACTACACACAAAAATAAAAAAATCTCTAAGCTGTTCTTTACAAACGGCTGTCGACTTGTATTCCACCAGATGGTGTCATTGAAGTTTAGCATGCATGGTCTAAGAAGCTGCTAGAACACGCTAGTGGATATCCTTCCAAATTATTTACTTTTGCAAATCCCATTCATTTGATAGCATTTTGATGTTAAAAGGCACGCAGAAAATAATTTAAAATAACAGAGCCCATTTCTTACTTCTGCAAGACCATGTTAAAAGCCGATAAAAACCTGTAGGCTAGTGAGAGCTACACAATTACAGCGATACAATTATAGAACATCTCTGTTAGATTTCTAATTTGCCTGTTAATATTTAGTGAGCCGACTATTTTTTTTCAAACTCTATAAAGATACCGAGCAGCTTTTTGCGAATACTCGTGGCTAAATACACAAAAATTAATAATGAGTTAGTACATATTATTCTGATCTAAATTTTCGTATTTAAAAAAATGTAAATTCACGTTTTTCCCCCCTTCTAGATGTCAAGGGGATTTCTGTAGTTTAACTCAGATTTTAATGGACTTACTATATTTCTCTCTTGTTTTTATAGGTGGCCATAAAAGTGATTGATAAGAAAAGAGCCAAGACAGATAACTATGTAAGGAAAAATTTACGAAGAGAAGGAAAACTTCTTCAGATGATCAGGCATCCTCACATTGTCTCCCTTTTTGAAGTTATGGAAACGGACAACTCATATTACCTTGTAACGGAACTATGCAGGTAACATTAAGGTTAAAGAACAAACAAAATAAAAGTATTTTTTAAATCTTAAAAACTAAGACACACGTATATAACTTACATTTCTGTATATAATCTTGGAAGTCTTAGCCTAAAATGTTTAAGGTCCCCACGACCCTCAATCAATTACATTTCATTCTTCTGATTGGTTGATATAGGTCCCCCCCCCCCCGGCATAATGGTTTTGACCTAACTTAGTAACTAGGGTTAGTGTAACTAGGGTTAGTGGCTCGAGGGATGGACTTTAAACATGTTGTCTAATTCCCATGCCTAAAGTACTCAAGTGGATAGCCCCATCCTACAGTACACAGTTAATCCACTGGACCTATATATGAACCGTTTATGTATTTATTTTGTTATATAGATTAGACATCCTATTCATTTAAAAAAAAATAATTGTATTTATTTTAGATTCCTGGTATATATTCTTTGTTTTTTGTAAGTTTAGCAAAGGAAAATAAAATTCTTAATAGAATTAGTTAACAACATAAGAATTCGTCCTATTTACCTTAAAATTTGGTGAAACTCATTAATAAAAGTGAAAATAGCCTTTCAAATCACACATCTGAATTGCAGATTCCATTTAAATAAAATGTACCTATTTATGGTTAAGGTCTACAGACTAATTGTATTGTTGATGAAGATTTTCATTGTGGATGCTTTATAGATATTCTGCAAAAATTTTAAATTATACTGTTTAGTGAGAATTTTAGCTCTATAAAGTCAATATATGTCTATTTCAATAGATTTTACCTTTCCTTCAATTAATCTCCTCGAAACAAAAACTAAGTGCTAGAAAATAAATACATTATTTTACTTATAAAGAATTATAAAACGTTTTTATCTGTACTCAAATTTTAACTTTCAGAGGTGGAGATCTTATGGAGTATATATCATCAAAGAAGAGACTCCCAGAAGATGAAGTGGCTAAGTTTATACGTCAGATTATAACTGCAGTTGACTACCTGCACAGATTAGGTATCATACACAGGTAGGAAAGTTTAAACCGAATTTCTTTAAAAAATGTTTTTTAAATTATTTTGTTTTTGGTAAAACACCTTTAAGCCATAATTTACTTATTGTTGATAAAAAATATACTCAAAAGAATGTAATATGGCTTAAGTAATTACAAAGTTAATTATAAAAAGATCAACAACATGTAATGTAAAATGGAGATTACTCACATGTAACAATTTTAATGTCTTAAGCTCTTAAATCATTCAAACATTTTCTTTTATCTACAGAGACCTGAAAATTGAAAATCTTTTATTAGATTGTAACAAAAACATTAAACTAATTGGTAAGTAGAAGTCAAGATATTGTACTTAATTTATGTGTCTCACATTTTATTTTGGTCCTTTTTTAAAAATGTATTTATTTGTTGTGCATCATTTGCTCTCAAGGTCTGAGATTTTGAAACATTCTTCTAACAAGTTATTTAGGAGTACATTGACTAAATAGCTCAATATTTTGTAAAATTCGGACCTTGTATACTGAAATATTATTTCTTCATTATATTTCATATCCACTATTTTTACAAATAGCATTACACTAGTCATAATGGATGCTACGTTCTCCCATGAGATATCTGCAAAATGTTATGGGTAACTTACACCCGTGGGGCCATGCAACTGATATAACACATTACCACAATACATCAATTTATTGGCAGTATATTTCATTTATATCATAACATTCATATGACATTCAGTTCTTCTTGCTTCTTATTTTCTATTTATTATGTGCACTTTTGATAACTTACTGCAGCTGTGACTCAGTTTTCTATCAGACTCATTCAGGCAGACTAACATAAAATTTAAAAAAAAGCTTCATTTAAACTTGCATTATTGCAAAAAATCTTCTCATTAGCACCATTATATCTGTACACTGACTATTTACTTTTTATGTGGTGATTCAGCAGAACTTTCCTTTATGTATTTTTCTTAATAAACATATGTACAAACTAATGCACCCAATCATTAGGCAGTTGCTAACATAAAGATAATAAAAATAGTGCAAATTTTTAGAGTCTGTCATGAGCACCACTATAGCTAGATACACAACTGATTGTAAGTTATATGGATTGCCGTCATTTCATTATTCTTACTTGCTATTTCTTCAAAAGACTTTGGACTGAGTAACTTTATCAAAGTGGCAAACTTGCCAGATGGAGTAAGAGCTGAAGAGTTCTGTGTGACACAGTGTGGCAGCCCAGCTTATGCAGCTCCAGAGTTGCTGAACCATGAGAAATATGGTCTTCAAGTGGACTTATGGAGCATGTGAGTTTTAAGTTTGCTTGTTTTTTTAAACACCAACCTTTGAAAGTGAGTAACTCAGAGAGCTTCAAAGATACAAAAACCTTTGCAATACTTTTCTTTAAATTTACAAAATGTGTGTAGATTGGTAGGATAATAATCATTGATTGTTAGTCAGTCAGATTATTTAATCAAAATGCTGCATCAAACAGTATTTAACACATTCTATTAAAGTCTGAAAAAATTTAATACAATGATAATAAAATTGTATAATAACATGGATATGATGGCTGAAAAATATGAATGTAAGATCTAGCAGACATGTAAGTGTTTGGATTTTTTATTGTATCTAAATAAAACTTGTCATGTTTGTAAATGTCAGAGTTTAACAGTGTAGCTTTTAGTCTACAAAACTGCTATTGGGAATTTTTCTAAACAGATTGATTTTTAATGAATAAATTAAATTTCTAATTATTTTAAAAAGATATGATAAAACATAATGCTATTTTCTGAAAATTTCTAGTTTCTTTGAAGTGGTGTTAATATATATCTTTTTTGTCTCTAGTGGTGTAAATATGTATGCAATGTTGACTGGAGGTTTGCCCTTCACAGTGGAACCATTTAATATTAAAGTTCTTTATGCTAAAATGAGAGATAGACAAATGAACCCAATACCAGATGACATATCTCGGGGTGAGTGCAACTTGTTTCTATTAATGACCTGACTTTTATGTACAAATCAGTGATGTCATTATTTATATCAATCCAAAAACAAATATTCACTTTAAATGTACACTTAGAGCACAGACTTTTTTATGCACAACCATAAGTCTTCGTTTTCATTTTTTAATATTTTTTTAAAAACCGACTGAAACCCATAAAAGAAGTTATGTTTTATAAAAGCAAATCCATTTCTCGAATTACTTACTTTAAAAAAAATAAAAATCAGTATTCATTACTGCAGAGGCTACATATATTTTTACTCTGTTCTGAATTAATAGATTTAAACCTATGATTGTTGTCAGAATTAGGACAAAATAGTTTAAGTAGAACCTTTTTCTGTTTAATAACAAAACAGTTTGTTGTTATTTTGTTTTTTTGAGGGAACAATCTATCAATCATTTTTTTACAATTCATTCCATTTGATTTGCCGATGAACAAATTTTTAGCCTCATGATTATTATTCTATGTTTTAGACTGCAGGGATCTTTTGAAGAAATTTTTGAATCCAGATCCAACACGAAGAGTGACTCATAGCAGAGGCGATGTCCCATCCATGGTTAGAATCAGGTCAAAGGGTGACAACAACATGACATTTTATTACTTAACCTATCATTGAGTTATCTACTGAATACATTATATAGATAGTTCCGGAAAATCAACATTTTAACACTCAGAATATTTTACATCATTAGTTTAATACATCAGTCATTGAGTAGATGAAAACATCTATGGTTCAACTTCAACAATCAATCACCATTGGTTTTGTGGGTTGTAGAACTATTTGGTAAGTCAACGGTAAAATAAATAATAAAGATGACAGTAGAAGTATACTTGAAGACTGAAAAAATAAACAAAAGTGAAGTTAACATCTTATTTGGTAGAAAATTTAACAAAACTTTCAAACTGACATGTATAAATCAATCTCCAAAAAAAACTTGATAGAAAACAACATAGACAATTAAGATAACAATATTTAGATAAACTAAGATAGGAATAGACTTGATGGACCCCATTGAATATATAATATAACAAGGACTACACTGTTCATCAAATTAAAAATTTCTGTATAGATTAGTAAAATGCGCTTTAGAATTAAAAAAAAAAACACAATAATAAAAAAATTTGGAGAATACGATGGAATAGACCAAATAATACAATCAAACTTTTTTTTTCAAATCAGAATTTTACTTCTAATTATTTCTCTAAAAAGTAGTTTTGAAATGCTAATCATATTATAAATACAACAAATTTACAGACAGAAAAAAATCAATGCAACAACTTCAAATTAAGGAATGAGAGGATGAACTATATCAATACTTATTCGTGTCTTTTTTTAAAAGTATTTAGTGTTTGATAGATCTCAAAATACAAAATTAACCTTTTCTTTCACAGGAAACAAACCAATCCCCAGGTCACCATGTCCTAATAAAATTAAAACTTCAGATCTTGATGCTGATATTTTGAGTCATATGTCAGAGAACTTGGGGTTCCGTATGGGAGAAGTCATCAAATTTGTCACCTGCAATACCCCTAGCCCTGGTAAGAGAAAATGTGTGTTGTCAAGGCAGTTGGTCTTTCTGTGATTCTATTTCACTGACATGTGTCTCATACTTCTCAAAAAAGACATTTAGTGTTCCTTGGAATGTATGGTGCCCATCTCGTGTTAATTTTATTATTCATAACAGTAATCTTCACATATTATCTAAGCTTAATATCTTTGAGATCCTTTCATGTGCATTTATCTCTTTTAATAATTCCAGCCAAAGAAAAGCTTATATCAAAAACTTTCCTAAAATAGCCATCACTTAGAACTGCTACCAGTGGAATAAAGTCAACTGAACATTTTTATAAAGAATTTCTTTGAGATTAAAAAAATATATTATGGAGATTTTATAACATTTTTTTTAGGCATACCCCTTTATGTTATCAGCATCCATCTGTCTTCAAAGTATTTAAAAATGATCACTCGCTGATTCCTTCAACAATTATAATATGTTCCATTTAGAGAATATTTCTTTAAACTTTCAGCATGCAACCTACCACCTCTTCATCTTTAGAAATTAAACCTTATACTTATTAGACAAAAAGGTCAAACAATGGAAGGTGGATGGTCTCTCAATAGTGAAACCTGTAGATGATGGCAGAATCATAGTTACATTTACAGAAAACGATGCATGACATTTTAATCATCTTTTTATCCTATTGTAGCAACATTTTTGGATCCAGATTGAAAACTAACATTACTAATCCTGTAGGCTTAAGTATGGATTCAACAACTTCCATTTTTTAATAAAACCCACTAATAATATAAATGCCCTCGATAAAATAAAGTATGTCTCCAAAACTCATGAAATGTTACTCAGTATAGAAACTGAAACAGATGAAAGAAAGTCCGGCTGTTCTTCTTATTTATATACTGGTATCCGCATTATTTGTTTTAACTTGAGTACAAGTGGGAATTAGACAGCATAAATGGAGGAGATGAATGGAAATAATAGTGTGTTTGAAATCGTCTAGTTTGTTTACTTCTTTTTTGAAAGATAAGAAAAAGAGAATTAGAAGTCAGATTTTCAATAATTAGCTTTAAAAATTAAAAACTATGAATTGGTAAGATTTTCTGTTGTATTGATAATGGTTCTTGATTGCTCGCTTTTAATTGAATGAGAATTTAAATTAATAAAAGCCATCAAAAAAGTCTGAAGGTCTAATGATCACTAATTAGAATCAACCAATTGAATGTATGTGTATTTTATTAGTAAAATTTAAATGAATTTTGTTGAACTTGAAGAGCTAATTGTATTTGGCTATGATAAAATATCAATCTTTCATTAAAACTTATCTAGGATATGTGTCAGAAGTCACAGGGCAAAGATTCTCTCCCTACAGCCATCAAATGTTGAACTTACCTCACCCACTCCCAGACTTGGGGTCCCAAGGTTTGACTTCAGTGGCAACTGATGCTACTGATACAACTTTAGAAACTACTAACAGTAAAAAAGACTCAGGCATTGTTACTGATGCATCTCAAGATAAGTTATTATATTT
>JAGDYQ010000040.1:2231388-2254772 GCA_021962125.1 Bulinus truncatus
GGTGAAAGTCTAGTCTGTTTTTTATTTTACGAAAACTATAAAAATCGCGAGTAAACGACGAGTTTTTAAAACACCATAAATTCAGTGTATGAAAACTAAGTGATTGAAAAGAAATCCGTTATAAATGAGTAATTCTTATTATTGATTTTTCTTTAAATTACTTATCAAATTTAGTCAACGTTTGGAATTAGCATGTTTATGTTACATTTTGTCATGAATTTTTTTTGGTGCGTTATTATTAATTTAAGGGTCTCTTTCTCTAAAAGGATGATAAATAGTAGACACATGTTGTGCTAACTTTCATTGGATCTCCTTATATAATATAGGCAACATGAGAATTTAGCTGCTAAAAACTACATTTGTCAAACAATGACATTACATTTGTTAAACATTGACGTTACATTGTTAAACGATGACGTTACAATTGTTAAACAATGACGTTACATTTATTAAGCACCGAGCAATACATTTATTAAACGCAGGGTCGAATTAACCAAAAACTAATAAGGTCTTGACAAAAAATGGCTCTCGTTTTTCACTGCTAACTATATACAAATTTACGGCAAACTCTTTGCATTTTCTGCAAAATGGCTTTTTATTTTGTAAAATGTAAAAAGTCAATATACATTTCACATATCTAACACACTACACACAAAAATAAAAAAAAAACTCTTAGCTGTTCTTTACAAACGGTTGTCGACTTGTATTCCGCCAGATGATGTCATAAATTTAAATGCTCGAAGTTTAGCATATATGGTCTAAGAAGCTGCTTTAACACGCGAGTGGATATCCTTCCCAATTATTTACTTTTGCAAATACCATTCATTTGATAGCATTTTGATGTAAAAAGGCACGCAGAAATTAATTTAAAATAACAGAGCCCATTTCTTACTTCTGTAAGACTTTGTTAAATGCCGATAAAAACCTGTAGGCTAGTGAGAGCTACACAATTTTATAGAACATCTCTATCAGATTTCTAATTCGCCTGTTAATATTTAGTGAGCCGACTAATTTTTTTTTAACTCTATAAAGATACCGAGCAGCTTTTTGCAAATACTCGTGGCTAACAACACAAAAATACACAAAAATTAATTATGAGTTAGTACATATTATTCTTATCTAAATTTTCGTATTTAAAAAATGTGAATTCACGTCCCCCCCCCCTACTAGATGTCAAGGAGATTTCTGTAGTTTAACTCAGATTTAATTGACTTACTATATTTCTCTCTTGTTTTTATAGGTGGCCATAAAAGTGATTGATAAGAAAAGAGCCAAGACAGATAACTATGTAAGGAAAAATTTACGACGTGAAGGAAAACTTCTTCAGATGATCAGGCATCCTCACATTGTCTCCCTTTTTGAAGTTATGGAAACGGACAACTCATATTACCTTGTAACGGAACTATGCAGGTAACATTAAGGTTTAAGAACAAACAAAATAAAAGCTTTTATTTTAATCTTAAAACTAAGACACACGTATATAACTTACATTTCTGTATATAATCTTGGAAGTCTTAGCCTAACGAGTTTAAGGTCCCTACGTCCCTCGACCAATTACATTTCATTCTTCTGATTGGTTGATATAGGTCCCCCCACCCAGCATAATGGTTTTGGCCTAACTTAGTAACTGCCATGTAGTGAATATTATCAATTTGCACAAATACAACAATAAGTTTATATCCCTATTTTTTTAAAAAGTTTGGTGCGACTTCCCTAAGTTTCTTAAAACAATGTTATATTCCATTAAAAGCATTTGTTGTATTACACAGTAACGTAATTAGCGTTAGCTAATAGCGGCGTGTAACTAGGGTTAGTGGCTCAAGGGATGGACTTTAAACATGTTTTCTTATTCCCATGCCCAAAGTACTCAAGTGAAAAGCCCCATCCTACAGTACACAGTTAATCCACTGGACCTATATATGAACCGTTTATGTATTTATTTTGTTATATAGATTAGACATCCTATTCATTTAAAAAAAATAATTGTATTTATTTTAGATTCCTGGTAAATATTCTTTGTTTTTGTAAGTTTAGCAAATGGAAAATAAAATTCTTAATTCTTCAAATCACACCTCTGAATTGCAGATTCCATTTAAATAAAATGTACCTATATATGGTTAAGGTCTAATTTTATTGTTGATGAAGATTTTCACTGTGGATGCTTTACAGATATACTGCAAAAATTTTAAATTATACTGTTTAGTGAGAATTTTAGCTCTATAAAGTCAATATATGTCTGTTTCAATAGATTTGACCTCTCCTTCAATTAATCTCCTCGAAACAAAAACTAAGTGCTAGAAAATAAATACATAATTATTTTATTTATTAAGAATTATAAAACGTTTTTATCTGTACTGAAATTTTAACTTTTAGAGGTGGAGATCTAATGGAGTATATATCATCAAAGAAGAGACTCCCAGAAGATGAGGTAGCTAAGTTTATACGTCAGATTATAACTGCAGTTGACTACCTGCACAGATTAGGTATCATACACAGGTAGGAAAGTTGAAACTGAATTTCTTTAAAAAATGGTTTTTAAATTATTTTGTTTTTGGTAAAACACCTTTAAGCCATAATTTACTTATTGTTGATAAAAAATATACTTAAAAGAATGTAATATGGCTAAAGTAATTACAAAGTTAATTATAAAAAGATCAACAACATCAAATGCATCTAGAGTTAGGTGTAATGTAAAGTGGAGATTACTCACATGTAACAATGTCTTTAGCTCTTAAACCATTCAAACATTTTCTTTTATCTACAGAGACCTGAAAATTGAAAATCTTTTATTAGATTGTAACAAAAACATTAAACTAATTGGTAAGTAGAAGTCAAGATATTGTACTTAATTTATATGTCTCACATTTTATTTTGGTACTTTTTTAAAAATTTATTTATTTGTTGTGCATCATTTGCTCTCAAGGTCTGAGACTTTGAAACATTTTTCTAACAAGTTATTCAGGAGTACATTGACTAAATAGCTCAATATTTTGCAAAATTTGGACCTTGTATAATGAAATATTATTTCTTCCTTATATTTCATATCCACTATTTTTACAAATAGCATTACACTAGTCATAATGGATGCTATATTCTCCCATGAGATATCTGCAAAATGTTATTGGTAATTTACACCCGTGGGGCCATGCAACTGATATAACACATTACCACAATACATCAATTTATTGGCAGTATATTTCATTTATATCATAACATTCATATGATATTTAGTTCTTCTTGCTTCTTATTTTCTATTTATTATGTGAACTTTTGATAACTTACTGCAGCTGTGACTCAGTTTTCTATCAGACTCATTCTGGCAGATTGACATGAAATTAAAAAAAAGCTTCATTTAAACTTGCATTATTGCAAAAAATCTTCTCATTAGCACCATTATATCTGTACACTGACTATTTACTTATTATGTGGTGATTCAGCAGAATTTTCCTTTATATATTTTTCTTAATAAACATATGTACAAACTAATACACCCAATCATTAGGCAGTTGCTAACATACAGATAATTAAAATGGTGCAAATTTTTAGAGTCTGTCATGAGCACCACTAAAGCTAGATACACAACTGATTGTAGGTTATATGGATTGCACATTTCATTATTCTTACTTTCTATTTCTTCAAAAGACTTTGGACTGAGTAACTTTATCAAAGTGGCAAACTTGCCAGATGGAGTAAGAGCTGAAGAGTTCTGTGTGACGCAGTGTGGCAGCCCAGCTTATGCAGCTCCAGAGTTGCTGAACCATGAGAAATATGGTCTTCAAGTGGACTTATGGAGCATGTGAGTTTTAAGTGTGCTTGTTGTTTTTTTAAACACCAACCTTTGAAAGTGAGTAACTCAGAGAGCTTCATAGATACAAGAACCTTTGCAATGATGTTCTTTAAATTTACAACATGTGTGTAGATTTGGTAGGATAATAATCATTGATTATTAGTCAATCAGATAATTTAATCAGACTAATTCACATTTCAAAATGCTGCATCAAACAGTTTTTAACACATTCTATTAAAGTCTGGAAAATTTAATACAATGATAATAAAATAATTGTATAATAACATGGATATGATGGCTGAAAAGTATGAATGTAAGATCTAGCAGACATGTAAGTGTTTGGATTTTTTATTGTATTCTAAATAAAACTTGACATGTTTGTAAATGTCAGAGTTTAACAGTGTAGCTTTTAGTCTACAAAACTGCTATTGGGAATTTTTCTAAACAGATTGATTTTTTATGAATAAATTAAATTTCTAGTTATTTTAAAAAGATATGATAAAACATAATGCTATTTTCTGAAAACTTCTAGTTTCTTTGAAGTGGTGTTAATATATATCTTTTTTGTCTCTAGTGGTGTAAATATGTATGCAATGTTGACTGGAGGTTTGCCCTTCACAGTGGAACCATTTAATATTAAAGTTCTTTATGCTAAAATGAGAGATAGACAAATGAACCCAATACCAGATGACATATCTCGGGGTGAGTGCAACTTGTTTCTATTAATGACCAGACTCTCTGTTTTATGTACAAATCAGTGTTGTCATTATTTATATCAATCCAAAAAAAAACATTCACTTTAAATGTACACTTAGAGCACAGACTTTTTTATGCACAAAAGTCTTCGTTTTAATTTTTTTAATTTAGAAATTGACTGAAACCCATAAAGGAAGTTATGTTTTATAAAAGCAAATCCATTTCTCGAATTACTTACTTTACAAAAAATTAAAATTAGTATTCATTACTGCATAGGCTACATATATTTTTACTCTGTTCTGAATTAATAGATTTAAACCTATGATTGTTGTCAGAATTAGGAAAAAAAAAGTTTTAGAACCTTTTTCTGTTTAATAACAAAACAGTTTGTTGCTATTTTGTTTTTTGAGGGAACAATCTATCAATAATTTTTTTTTACAATTCATTCCATATGATTTTAGCCTCATGATTATTATTCTATGTTTTAGACTGCAGGGATCTTTTGAAGAAATTTTTGAATCCAGATCCAACACGAAGAGTGACCATAGCAGAGGCGATGTGTCATCCATGGTTAGCATCAGGTCAGTGTGACTATCCATGACATTTTATTACTAACTCATCATTGTTATCTACTGAATACATTATATAGATAGTTCAGTAAAATCAACATTTTAACATTCAGAATATTTTACATCATTAGTTTAATACATCAACATTGTTAGATGAAAACATCTATATCAACTTCGAAATAAATCACCATTGGTTGTATTGTAGACTATTTGTAAGTAATTCAAATAAATAATAAAGATGACAGCAGAAGTATACTGAAGACTGAAAAAATAAACAAAAGTGAAGTTAACATCTTATTTGGTAGAAAATTTAACAAAACTTTCAAACTGACATGTATAAATCAATCTCCAAAAAAAACTTGATAGAAAACAACATGACAATGAAGGACAATATTTATTAAACAAGATAGAGAATAGATTTGATGGACTGCATTGAATATATAATATAACAAAGACTACACTGTTCATCAAAGTAAAATTTCTGTATAGATTAGTAAAATGCACTTTAGAATTTAAAAAAAAAACAACAATAATAAAGAAATTTGGAGAATACGATGGAATAGACCAAATAATACTATCAAACATTTTTTTTTCAAATCAGAATTTTACTTCTAATTATTTCTCTAAAAAGTAGTTTTGAAATGCTAATCAGATTATAAATACAACAAATTTACAGACAGAAAAAAATCAATGCAACAACTTCAAACTAAGGAATGAGAGGATGAACTATATCAATACTTATTCAGGTGTCTTTTTTTAAAAGTATTTAGTGTTTGATAGATCTCAAAATACAAATTTAACCTTTTCTTTCACAGGAAACAAACCAATTCCCAGGTCACCATGTCCTAATAAAATTAAAACTTCAGATCTTGATGCTGATATTTTGAGTCATATGTCAGAGCACTTGGGGTTCCGTATGGGAGAAGTCATCAAATTTGTCACCTGCAATACCCCTAGCCCTGGTAAGAGAAAATGTGTGTTGTCAAGGCAGTTGGTCTTTCTGTGATTCTATTTCACTGACATGTGTCTTGTACTTCTCAAAAAAGACAATAGTGTTCCTTGAATGTATGGTGCCTATCTAGTGTTAATTTTAGTATTCATAACAGTATCTTCAAATATTATCTTTGCTTAATATCTTTAGATCCTTTCTTGTGCATTTATCTCTTTTAATAATTCAGCCAAAGAAAAGCTTATATCAAAACTTTCCAAAATAGACCATCACTTAGAACTGCTATCAGTGGAAATAAAGTCAACTGAACATTTTTTATAGCATTTCTTGAGATTAAAAAAATATATTATGGAGATTTATAACATTTTTTTTTAGGCATACCCCTTGTGTTATCAGCATCCATCTGTTTTCAGCATTTAAAAATGATCATCATTAATTCCTCAACAATTGTAATATGTTCCATTTATAGATATTTCTTTAAACTTTCAGCATGTGCAACCTACCACCTCTATCTCTCAAAATTAAACCTTTACCGATTAGACAAAAAGGTAAACAATGAAGGTGATGTTCTTTCAGTAGTGAAACCTGTAGATGATGGCAGAATCATGTTACATTTACAGGTTAGCATGACATTTTTATCATCTTTTTATCTTATTGTGGCAACATTTTTGATCCATATTGTAACTAACATTACTAATCCTGTAGGCTTGGGCATGGATTCAACAACTTCCATTTTTTAATAAAAACCACTAATAATATAAATGCCTTTGATAAAATAAAGTATGTCTCCAAAACTCATGAAATGTTTATCAGTATATAAACTGAAACAGATGAAAGGAAGTCCGCTTGCTTCTTATTTACATACTGGTATCTGCATTATTTGTTTTAACTTGAGTACAAGTGGGAATTACACAGCATAAATGGAGAGATGAATGGAAATAATATGTGTTTGAAATGTCTGGCTTGTTTACTTCTTTTTTGAAAAGATAAAGAAAAAAGATAATTAGAAGTCAATTTTCAATAATTAGCTTTTTAAATTAAAAAACTATGAATTGGTAAGATTTTCTGTTGTATTGATAATGGTTCGTGATTGCTCGTTTTAATTGAATGAGAATTTAAATTAATAAAAGCCATCAAAAAAGTCTGTCTAATGATCACTAATTAGAACTTCAACTACAAAACAGAATGTATGTGTGTTTTATTAGTAAAATTTTAATGAATTTTTGTTGAACTTGAAGAGCTAATTGTATTTGGCTATGATACAATATCAATCTTTCATTAAAACTTATCTAGGATATGTGTCAGAAGTCACAGGGCAAAGATTCTCTCCTACAGCCATCAAATGTTGAACTTACCTCACCCACTCCCAGACTTCAGTCCCAAGGTTTGACTTCAGTGGCAACTGATGCTACTGATACAACTTTAGAAACTACTAACAGTAAAAAAGACTCAGGCATTGTTACTGATGCATCTCGTAGTAAGTTATTATATTTGTACTAGATCTACACTATTTTCTTAGTCAAGCCCTGTATTTATTGTTGACATGCATACCCACAAGCATTCCAATGCAGACAGTTATGTAAAATTCCAAATACATGTCTATAAAAATGTATGTCTTTAATAAACAGACTCAAGATTTTAAGATATGAATTTGGACTTCTATTGAATTACTATTAAACTGAATTACAAAGTTGACAGAATAAACTTTCTTTACTTTCACTAATAGTTTAAAAATAGCAATTAATAATTTGTTTATCATTGTTTCTCTGTGTATGCAAGTGGAATCCATCATTCAGCTATCACTAAAACCATCCAATCAGTATCTCTCAAACTTTACCTCATTTATTTGCTGCATACTTTTGATTAACTTTTATTTAGTATTACACATTTATTTTTTTCATTTCAGTTGAAAACAGTGATTGTAAAGAAAATCAAAATCCATTGACAAAATTTGAGTCAACAGAATTTAAAACTCTGGCCTATCCACCAGATTCCCCTACACACTCTGATGTGTCTAGCAGTAAAGATCCAACACCGAGATCCTACAACATTCAGAACTTTACAAAACATCTTGTCAATGATCCTACAGCTAAAGGCAACACTGGCATTGGGCTCATTGCTTCTAGATTGATTAAACAGATGGATGTGGGACGTGATCTCATTGAGAAACTGACAGCCAAATCTAAAGCTGTAGAGGGGATGTTCAGTAAAGAAGAAAAGTTACACCCTGCACAAAATGAAAATAATGGATCAAAAAAATCTTCACCAGTGTGGCCAAAGATCCTAATTGATCATGGGGTCACTACTGAAAGTCCATCTCCCAAACAACAGAGTTCCATTTACTCCAAATTTAAGATTCAAATCAAAGCAAAAGAAAAGTCTGATGAGAATCAGTTTGGGGACGAGAATGCTAATATTAACACTCAGCCAATGACAGGGCGCCGTTATATTCAGAATAACAAACTTTTATCCAGGAGAGCATTAATAAAGACAGATGACATGAATGTGATGAACAAGTTTCAGGATTCTGGACACATTTACATCATCAACAGTGACAGCTGCAAACAGGGCGTTAAACCAGCACCTATTATCAGCAGAAACTTGCCAAAGCAATATCTGCCATTCCGTAGTGCACAAGACAGACCTCGAATGTCAGAGATCCACCCATTACATGAGCTGAAAGATTTCCAGAAGGCCAAGACATCAGAATCCATGACTTTGCATGGGAAAAATGTACTCAGCGTAGACCTTGAGTCCAGCCCTGCCTCTAAAAGATCAGTATCTCCACCTTCAAAGACAGTCATCATCCGTAGAAAATTGGCTAAAAGACACCGTTTAGGAGAGTTAACTCCCCCAGGGAGTCATGTGATACAGGACTTAGATCTTGACAAGAGCACAAATATTTTTGTTAGGGACCTGCTTGATAGGAAGTATGTCAGTAATGGTATCCCAGGTGAGAATGGAAATTCTCCTTTGCCGTCTATTTCACCAACTCATTCCCACAGATAATCCTAACAGCTGCAGTCATTGAATTTTATAATTGTAAAAATAGTCACAAACATTGCAAAAAGTTTTCTTATCTTTGTTGAACTTTCATTTAAAAAAAGTACTCATCTTAAGTTTACAGAATCACATTGTTTATGAAACATTATTGTATATTCATATTTTACGTTATAATTTAATAACAGAGTATTGCCTTAAACTATTTCCTATAAGACGTTTCACAAAATGTAACATGTACATATAATAATTTATATAAATTATTACTGTAATCATTGCATTACTGTATGGATTCACCACAGATGATATTGCCTGTTACAGTTTGATCAGCATTCACAAAGTATTATGTTTTCATATACTCACCCACTAATCACTGACCAGTATTCTTGTATATTTGCTTCACTCTAAACATTTTCTGTACATTTCAATACATTCCTTTTTATAATTATTCTGCCCTTGACCTATGTGCCATTAACCTATTGCTGCATCATTAGATTATTTCAAATAAGATTTTTCTCTATCTCAAACAGGTTCACTGGACTTAAAATTACTAAGCCAGTTACTGATAAGATGTTTTAACAACTGAATTACATATAAGTTCATAAATTTGTTTGCATCATTAAATTTCCTAAATATTCAATAAAGAAAGCTAAAAAAATAACAAGTATTATTAATAGAAATTTAATAGATCACATTCCACAACATATTTTAACATAACAATAACAAATCAAGCAAAATAAAGGATTTTCTTTAAAAAATAAATAAATACATTTTCTTAATAAGAACATTACATAATAAAGTGGCGATTCTTGTTAACTTATGCAAATCACATTTGCAACTGTCAAACAGTTTTCTTTGAGTGATACATGAATTCATTAAATAGTTTTAACTAGAGGCTTGAAACGCTATATTTGTATATTTTATATGATTTTTTATACTTTGTAAATATTTTTTACTGAACACTACTGTACTTTATAAATTACGAATGTTTGTGTTTGTCGAATGAAAATGTATTTGTTTAGCTGAGTGGATGCATTTTTACAACGAAGTTTATAATTTTGTATAGTGAGGCATGAGTCAAATGAAGTTTATAATTTTGTATTATTCATAAATGTTTTCTATTTTTTCACAAGTAAAAATAAATCTAAAGCACAAAATATTTTCAAAAGCATTTGTTTTGTTATACTGCTAATTATATATAAATATCTATATATATATATATATATATTTAATAACTAACATTAACAATCTAAAATAACCAAACATATGTATTTAATTTTAAAAAAACGCCAGCATCTTGTTCAGGATTGTACTTGTATGTAACAGACTAAAAAGGATTAATTAATAGACATTAAATAAACAACAATTAGAGTCAACTTAATAATCTGTATTT
This sequence comes from Bulinus truncatus, assembly GCA_021962125.1. Lineage (NCBI taxonomy): Eukaryota > Metazoa > Mollusca > Gastropoda > Planorbidae > Bulinus > Bulinus truncatus. The sequence goes on from JAGDYQ010000040.1 coordinate 2,241,783, forward strand.
CATGTCTTAGTCTGTATGGCTAGCCACATTTGATCACCATATAATGCTAGTTAACGTCTCCATGTCTAAAACTATTTCAACTCAAGATAAAAAAAAAAAAGGAACTATCCTATTTTGTATTATTGCCACCATTATATTCAACCATTGACTGGAACAAACTGAACATGTGAAAATAAAAAATAATCATCCAAATGGTAAAAAGCAACATATAAATATCTTTCTTGAAAATAATAAAATTAGTGCCATTTCTAATCCTGTTCATCTGACAACTAATTATTTGGCTAAAGAAATTTGAGATGCATTTATCATTATCAAAAGCTGATAGAAAGTCTTGGCAAGATTTTTTTTAATTTGCAAAGTTATAAAAAATACTAAACTTTAAAATGTGAAAAAGTTAAATTAGTAAATGCATTTTACTAGTGTAACAATATAATGTATTTATAAATAATTATGTGCACGTGAGTAACAATTATTATACAAGATTTTAAAAATGTACATTCAGAAGCAATAAAGTGTATAAGACACAAATTTGATGGTAACTTTTAGAAAAATGAAAGCTATCATAATTTTTAAGTCCTAATGAATGGAACATAAACAGAATATTTCTTTCATTTCTAAACAAAGAAAATATATTACTTAATAAAAATTTCACTTAGTTAATAATTTTTCAAGGTATTCAAAATTCAGTGGGTTAATTCTCAAAGTATTGTATTCATTTGTTAAACTTTTTCAGCATAGTCTTTCATTTCATTTATTGCATTAAAATCAAATAAATGTTATGCTAGTTAACATGAATGACACTCTACAAAATATTAATATCAGTTTACTAACTTTCCCAAATAATAAATCGATCAACATGTATTTCAGATAATCTTTCTCATAAATAAATGATTATTGATTTTGCAAATTGTTTTGCAATAAACTGTACAAATTTAACCTGTTAAAAAGACAAAAAATTATCACCATGGCACACATTCTGCATAATGAAGAAGACAAATACATGAAAAGACAAAATACATGAAGAAGACAAATACATAAAGAGGACAAATACATGAAGAAGACAAATACATGAAGAAGACAAATACATGAAGAAGACAAATACATGAAGAAGACAAATACATGAAGAAGACAAATATATGCACCAATTTGGAATCATGAAAAATAAATAACAAATAAAAAAAAAAAAAGCAGTTACCCAATGACAGAGGAGACTTGATAAACAATCTGATATGTTCCTACATTTAGAAACAAGTTCTAAACTATTTTTTTTTAGTTCACAAAACTGCACTGGGAATTTGTATTTTGTTTCTAGTGTGAAGTTTTACTCTGATTATTTTTTTCTCAGCACAAATTCTTTGTCTTATTTTTTCATTAAAAAAACTACACTATTGACACTTAAATTTAGCATTTTTGTGATTTTTTGAAAGTTTCATGATTAGAATTGAATAGTTTAAATATAAAGAATTGTATGCACAGTTATGCTTCAATTAAGGATATATGAAATAAAAACATTCAGTAAATATAAAAATGACATCAGATGTACTAAGAGGTTTTGACATAGATTAAGTTTTGCATCATGTCAAAAGAATTCCCATCAGGTTGAACGCTCAATAGCTTCTTTTCAGGTGTTTGGATAGAAAGAAACCCATATTCATCCAATCCAACTATCTCTCCTTCAGTCAGATGATCCAATTGGATAGACACTTTCACACCACTGGAGAGTATACATGAATAGTATTTAAATATATACATTATAGAACATTATAAGTTGACACATTCAAACAAATTTTAATGACTACATGATTTCTATTTTGACAACAGACAAAAAATGTATCATTATCCCATCAATAGCTAATAGGTAAATAAATATATCATTGAATGAAGAGTACAAAATACAACATTTAGAATGATCTTTTGATAGATTATTTAAGATGGCAAAAGAAACTCAGTGACTGAAAAAAAAAATGCAATAAATACTTGTATTTGAGTATGAAAAACTGAATTGGGAAAATGAAGCAGCTAGCTTATATCCATTATAAACAAGAGTGTATTTTGAATCACACAAACAAAAGTAAAATAGTTCCTTGAGATGAACAAAGTAAGAACACTTTAAAAAAATACAGTCACGTCTCAATTAATGAGATTTTTTTTATTGCTAATTTGGATTAATTCCAAGTTAGATACATAAAAATATTGATTAATTCAAGGTTAGATACATAAAAATATTGATTGATTCAAAGTTAGATACATAAAAATGTTGATTAATTCAAAGTTAGATACATAAAAATATTGATTAATTCAAAGTTAGATACATAAAAATATTGATTAATTCAAAGTTAGATACATAAAAATATTGATTAATTCAAAGTTAGATACATAAAAATATTGATTAATTCAAATGGTCAATCAATGAAATATTTTCTACTACAATTATTAGAATTCTTTATTTACCCAATTCAACTATTGTTTCTTTATCTCTGTTTAACAAAGTTTGACTTTTAATTAAAAGTAATATTTATCTAGCTTGGATTCTCTACTGTGATCCTCTATGGAGTTTTGTTAGTCTATTTAAATGGTAGTGACCAAACCAAGTTAAGGATAAGTATCTATGAAGTCTAAATGCTAATTAGAAAGGTTGTTAACTCTATGACCTAGACCTATTCAAATTCAATCAATCAATGAAAGGAAATGTACAAATGTTATTAGAGCTCTGACATATTAAAAGATATAAACTCTATGACGTCATTAAGAATGTTTTGTAGGAAATGAGTAAATGACTCAAGTAATTTTAAAAAGTTAAGTAAATTAATTATTTACCCTATCAAATTAAAACTACTCAAGAGATGTCGATTTGAATAGTGCATTGGCAATAAGTAAAAATAAATTTAAATATTTATTTTTAAAGTAACTACAATTAATGGCAAAAGTGTTTGAAAGCCCCCAAGTCCACCCAGCTTTAATTGGGTACCTGACTTTTATTGGGGAAGTAAAGTGGCTGGGCATTGAGCTAACCACACAACCCTTTTATATGTTGTGGTTATAGAATTGGCTGAATTCTACAACTTCATCTGCATGATCACCCGTAAAGGCTAAGGGAACTTAACTTTTTTTTTACTGTTCAGAGATTGTAAAAATGTATACAACCTATCATTAAAAAGTCTTCCTGTCACAAAATATGCCAATTATAATTATATGTAAGTATAGATCATTCATTTTAACAAGGTGTATTCTGTAATTTTTTTATATTTATATTAACGCCAGGAACAAATGATACCAAGAAATCTAATATTGTAACAACTATATTGATAAAATAGGAATGAATTATAAACAGTTAAAAATACTAAACTATACATTAATATAGATGAAAGGCAGAGATAATGGGTGTAATCGCTATTCAGATGATTTTGGTGTTATCAACATAATTTTTTCATTAATCATTTAAAATATAAATATAATACTTCATGTTGATTTTAGAGATACCTAATTATAAACCTAAAATTGTCAAATGAATTTTTTTAAATTAATAAAAAAAATTTCCCCTGATAGTAATATCCCTAATTATGAAAGATTTATTCATAAGATATATATCGTATACACATAACTACAACAAAAAATCTGATAGATTTACCTGTGTAACCAATGCTTGTAATACTGCTGACAAAATGTCTGGTGACCTTTTTCATTGAACTCATCAATCAAACCTTCCAGGATGGACACAGATCTGGCAATAAGTTGACTGGTGGTCAAAGGGGGAAGGTCAGGCAGCTCAGGATTAGACGTATTATACAGACGGATGATGTCATTAATGCAGACAGTTGGATTACTGTTTGATACATTGAAGCCACAACCTGAGGATTTAACCATTTTTAGGTCTGAAAATCTTATATGGTTTCGTCTATCATGCTTGAAATTTTAACTAATGCATTGAAGTCTGTAATACAGCTTTAAAATATAAAAATACATTAATAAAATATTTTACATAAATTTAGTTTCATGTAAAAAAGATATGTACTTTGTTTTGGTGGAATCAGATTTTGAAAATACCAAAGTTTCAAATAACATAACACCATGTAGCCCTTACCTATAGTTGCATAAATAGTTGAATTCAAAATAGTAGAAGTGACCAGCACACCACCTAGTTTCATTTCTTTACCATAATAAATGTCATTGGGCCACTTCAGTCTAATATTTAAATTCTGAAAAATACATAAAGCTATTAGTTTATTATTCTGAGCATGATATGAATGAATAAAATATAATGTAAACATTAAATTCCACATAAATTGATGACTATTTTAATATTAGGAATGGTAAAAATATATAAAAGAAGAAATGCATTTTTTCAACTGACAGGCTAAATATGGTAATTGGGCATTTACATTTTCCTGGTTGAATTAAAGAATGGCAAATAATCTTAGTCATAAACTATTATACGTTTTCTTTTAAACTCCTGTAGAAGCATAGTCTCAACAGTATTGCACCAGCGAATATAATTGTTAGCAATCTGCTTGAGATGGGCTACTGCCTCTTTTGTTTCACTTTTTAGTACATTCATATGAAAACCAAGAAAACTTTTTACTATCTAAACAGTAGCTCCCTCCAAACCCCTCACTTCCTGGCTTACAGCCTGTTAGGCTGTATGATACAGCCAGCGCTCCGCTTCCCTCTTCTTTCTCCCATAAATGACATCAACATTTTATATTTATTACTTCAATTAAACCTCCCATACATCTCCTTTAGCTCTGGCCCTTTAATGTCTTTATAAATTTAATTTCCTCCCAAGTGGCTTTTTTATAAAAAGAAACAAGATCTTGGTATACCACCACAGAATTTATACTGGACAGAGTAACCAACCTTCCCTTCTTTTGGATGGCACTATTGGCTATATAAAGCTATTTCCCAACTACATGCCATTAAATGCTTTATACCCTTCCTGTATCCAGGAACATTCTCCATTACAACAATAGTAAAACATCAAGTTATTGAAAATGTTATCAAGTTCCAAAAAAAAAAAAAAAAGCCATAACATATTCAAGGTATGATTTTAAGAATTTTATCTTTTAAATATAACTGATTTTAAATACTAATAGTATAACACAAATATTGACACTTTTGTGGTAAAAACAACAGTCTTTGTAAAACTCAAACCACTTACTCTCCTAAATTATGAAAAAAAAGGATTTACATTAACAAATTAGCCAATTGAAAAATTACTGTATCAATAACTAATAATACCTTAGGAAAATACATTGCATCTTTTTAAGTGACTTATAACCTGACTTTTAGGAAAATATGAATTTAAAACTGGGTCCAGTTTATGCAACAACAAATACGTCATTTTTTTTAAACCCATAATAAAATCATTGTATTGGCTTAGTGAACATCCACCATTGAATGTGAGGGCAGAAGAAATAATCAAATTGAGGATTCACATAATGTTCTATATATATTCCATAGTATATAACATTGTTGGCATAATGCAGACAAATTTATATTTTTAATATTTAAAAATAAAGATCCATTCAAAGCAATTCAGCATAGAAAAGTTTATTTAATGCATAGCTGCCTTTATCTTGAGCTAATGTAGATTTCCCTGAATAAAATCAGGGAGCTTAACTGGATTTTAGATAGTTCAATGTCATTATTTTTAACTACATGGAGAAATAAGAAAAAATGGGTGTTCTGTAGTTTTTCATTTTATTTAACATGTCACAAACCTACATAAACAATATTTGTGAAACATCAAGACTTGAAATAGGTGTATTTCATTTACTTTTTTTCAAGCTAATAGGTGTTTTATATTTCTTGGAATATATGTTGATTTATAAACTAAAAGAAAATGTAGATTTTTTAAGTTTTGTGGATAAATGTGTCACTGTTTGAGCTGTACACATGCATAATTTAATTATTGAAATACACTGGCCATCTGAGTTATTCACTTGCAAAGTTTGGCTTTGTATACCAAACATTTTAATAAAAAATATATATTTTTAAAATATAAAATGATTTCAAAACCTATTGAGATAGATTTAAATTTTAAAAAAGAAAGATACTGAAATAAAATAATTTAAATAAAGGATCGCCTATTTTATTTATTTAAATCTGTAAATTTTAGATAAAAGATTTTTTTTCTCCATTTAATGAACTTTTGACACAGATGTGATATATTTTGAATTTTTATAACTGAATTTAAATTACGTCCGCGTTGAGGTCTAACTGAATTTTCCTTAACAAAAGATATTCATAATCAAATTATATCAAAGTATTTAAGTAGAGAAATAGAAGAGCATAAGTTAAAAGATTAAAATGCTATGCAGTTTTATCTGCAGAAAAATAAAATTTTGGTAATGTTATTTTGAAACCCTTATATAAAATGACCCCACTTAAAGACATGGAAAATATTCAAAACTTTATTTTCTAATTGACATAGAAACTTAATTATTGTGTCATTGGAAAGCATTTAGAAAACTTTATGAAACTAAATATGTTATGCTTTTACATTACTATTTTGAAATTTTTATCAAACAAACTATGGATGTCGAATATGACTACAAAATTTTTTATCTTCAATGCATAAGTCAACACTATATCCCTAATGTAAATTTCAAAATTACATTATATACAATCTTGTTTACCTCATATCCAGGTAAACTGACAATACTTTTTACCACTGCCAAAGACATCATGTGCTGTAAAAAAGAAACACGTTGAGCTAATTTACTTCCAACACTCAGCTGAAGTGGAAGAGTAAACATGGCACAACCTAGGGGGCTTAACCAGGCATTTCCTCCCCTGCCTGAAATAAGTATACAAACCATTTAAGTCATAATGAATTGAAAGTCTTGATCTACTTTTGTAACAATTTAAAAAAAAAATATAAAAAGGGGAAAATTTTCAATACCTAAATGTCGAATATAACTTATCTTAGTTCACATAAAACTATCATAAAAAATGTCTGCAGATGTTTAAATATGGTGAATTCCACCAAAAATGTTACTTTAAAAAAAAAACGTTTTTATTATAAAAATGTTCCATGCATAAAATTTGGAAATTTTTTGTTTCAATATTTATGTTAGTGTGTCTGTGGGGTAGCTATTTAGAAAGTGCCTCTAGATTGTAAAATAAACATTATATTTGGTATATAAAGTTCTTTTCTGAAATAATCAGTAATACTACTACAAATAAAACAAAGTAGTTTTCTTTTGTTTTTTTTTTGTACTTTCAGTTACATTGAAAATTTAATGATGATAAAACAATTTTCAAAATATAATATTAAATTTTTACATTATTTTAATGCATGGATATTTTATGAAATAATAAATGATAAAAAAATCTGTTTTCATTTAAAGGTTTCAGAAAAATCTGTAATTATATTACTTGCTTTTAAATTAGGTAAAAAAAAATTTACATCAGTTACGAAAACATTCTTGGGAATGATTGGCATAAAACTGCTAAACATTTTCATTAAAAATTAATTCAATCTTATATTTAATAAAACTGATTTTAAAAAGTCTCTAATTTAAAAGAAAATTTGTTTGTTTAATGTCAAAATGCTAAATTGTTTTCAAAATGTTATGTCAGTTAAGGTGGAATTTAGTAGAGAAGAAACCTTTTTATTGCTGATTTTATGTTTATGATGTATAATGATTTTAACACACATTCATAAAATGTTGATTTCTTAAACTCCAAGTAATGGTCATACACATATGCCCAATTGATAGCAAATTTAAATGGAATGTACTTAAGTTACGTGATAAAACATAATTTGTGACACATTATGTCCATATGATAAAAAAACAGATGGCATTTAGATGTGATTTTTTTTTAAATTGGTTAAAGCATATGAAATAAGTGAATGAATTATTTAGTAAATGTAAATTCAATGAACTAAAAAAAGCATAAAAAGCATTAAAAAATGAATTATTTTATTAATAACCTTTTCCACTGGTCTGACGTCCAGCAATTGCAATAACCCCTACATTTTCAGGGATAGAAAAAATCAATCCATCAAATACTGTCATTGTTGTGGTGATCACATCAGTATAAAACACAACTTGTCCTAGTACAGAAGTTCTCAAATTCTGCCAGTATTCTGAGAGTTGAAAAAATTGTGTTGGAACATCACAGTCCACACCAGTTACCACCGGAAGAAGTGAGGGAGACGCTTCATGTGGACCATTGTAAATGAATTTCAAGCTAATATTTTTTGACTTCAAAGTATTTTCGTCTCTAAGGCGATGTTTAAATGAGTCTAAAAAACTTTCTTTCAGTCCCTTTAGAAATAAAAAAGGTAAATAAATTATCAAAATAGATCATTCTTGACAAAATATACTTTTTATGTCGTTTAACCTTTAGATCTTGGACACTGTAGCTAAAATCACTTCCCCCAATTTTGAGTTAAGAAAGATAAGTCTGACAAAACTACAAGTTCTTTTAAAAATTAATTTAAAAAAAACCTGTACATAATATAGCTTGACAGCCTTAACAAATGAAGAAATGGGTAAAATCTTTATTAATAAAAGAATGCAGAAAAAAAAATATTGATATATCGTACCATCACCAGCTATATTTAAAAGCTATATCAATATCACTTTGATGTTCATTTCAAGTTACGTCCTTAAATATGCATGATATCTCGTCCATTTTATGCAAAACATGTGACAAAATCCACAAACTTAAAAAATTTGCAGAAAAATTATATACCAACTGATTTTTTAATCGTAAACACCCAAAAAATAGTTGTTTTCCGCTCTTTAGGGAAGTTAAGCTTTTACAGCTAAATATATTTTATCAAAATACAGAATTAAAAGTAGCAGAATGAGTAAATGAAGCTGTGATTAGTGATAAGCTGTGATAAGATGCGATCAGCGACTAAAAGACATAAAGGGTTATTTTTCTTTCATTAAGTTTCTAGCCATCAAACCAAATGTAATAAAACTTTAAAGAGTCAACTACCAATCTCAATCAGTAAAAATTTAAATGCAGACATTAAAAATAGTATACTATACCACTCTTCGCGTAAGTAACAAACAGGGAGTAAGAGATGGTATTTTTCCAGGACTTGTATCAATACCAACACATGTCAGTAATTCTCGAAATACACTTAGTCTTTCAGTATTACTTTGTTTGAGTAGAGCAAATGTTTCAGAATCTGTAGCATATTCAGCAGGATTTCTTTCAAGGAGGAGCTAAACATTGGCAAAAATGAACAGAAAAACTAAAACAGTATTAGGCTCCAAAATATATAAATAAAACCTTTCAAAAAAACTATCCAGTTTAAAAATTAAGTTATTGTAATTCAAAATTTAACTAAGAATAAATTCTAAAAATGTTTGATAAAAATGCATTTATCTAATAAATTCTCAATGTAAGACTTAATATCATTCAATTCATACCTGTGATAATACCACAACTCCTGATCCATTTTTACAAGTTTTTAAAACCAAACACTTCTTACAATGGTCTTGATAACTTAATTTCTCCTCTTTATCCTCTAAACTTAGCCCAGGATTCAGCGGAACAATAATCTCATCATATTCATTGTCTGCTAAGTAAGTGTAAGATCCCCTCAGTGTTGTCACATGACAGTCACCATATTTAAACTGTACCAAGCTGCTCTGTGTTATTTCTCTGTCCACTGAAATTTTAGAAAATCTGGAATCAATGCTGCAATTAAAACTCAAAAGCCGTCCACTATGATCCAGGATGTAGTTAAGAATTTTATTCTCCACTTCAGAGTGTAACTTAGGGCAAGATGAGACAATAAGTAATGCTGTGTTACTGGCCCATGGCGCAGACAGCATGGTCTCATGACTCAAATGGTACACAGTATATGCCTCGCTGTTGATGCTCACTTCTAAGCTGGACTTGATGTCAGCAAATATCCTTGAGGCATCTTTAATACCACAATAAACAAGAATATTAGGCGGTTTGGTTGGTTTTTTTAATATTGTTTTACAGCTGCTAATTGTTTCCTGATTCTCTGGAGATTCTTGAGAGACCTTCTCTTTAGGAAATGATTTTTCTTTCAACAGATCAGACATTCCCGGTTGATTACCAACTTCAAAACTTTCTGCAGTAAGCACTTTTCTGTTTTCTTCTTGAACAAAAAAAAAACACAATTTTATGAAATCAATTCAAACTTATATTTAATAAAACTGATTTTAAAAAGTCTCTATTTTAAAAGAAAATTTGTTTGTTTAATGTCAAAATACTAAATTGTTTTCCAAATGTTATATCAGTTATGGTGGAATTCACCATATATACTTTTAGTATAGAAGAAACCTTTTTATTGCTGATTTTATGTTTATGCTGTTCATTGTAATATTGGAAACCATATATAATAAACAGTTGCTGCCAACAATCACTAGGTAAGAAAAATACTTTAAACATATAATAAAATCATTGTGAGCATTGTCTTCTGAAAAACCTGACTACCTTCTATAGACCTTTCAATTGTGCACTTGTTCATATCATCATTTGAGTTACAGCCTATGTCATTCGTATTTACAGTTTCCTGATCAGCAGCATTGAATTTCCCTGAACATTCCAATCTTTGAAAATCATCTTCATAACCAACAAGTTGTTGAGGACTTCCTTCAGTTTCAATACCTAAATACATGTATTAGAAAAAGATAGAATAAATGTATCTGTTTAAAATTAAATAAACATAGAAAGCTAATATATCCTCCAATCAAATAACTATTTGTGTTTTACCAGTAATTTTAATAAGCTGCAAGTCCTCATCCAATGAAAGATGACCTTGGCCAAAGGCATCTGTTAATATAACAAGGCCTTGAAAACTACACTGTAAAATTATTCCAAAAGGTTCTGCAGATTTCCAAGCAATAGGACAGCCATGCTTTAAAACCTGAAGAAAAAATACACAACATAAAATTAGACAAAGACTTTCTAAAAATTATAACACCTGGAGTAAAGAGTCAAATTATTTTAACACTTACATTAACTCTGTTAACAGGTGCAACATTGACAGCTTTATTTGCAAATTTTTCTACATTCTTTGGTCTTTTAGCTTCCAATAGAACATAAATATTATCTTCTGAAGATAATAATTCTGTTTTTGTCAAATTTTCTAAATAAGATGTGTAGGAAGTCCATGAGTTGAGATCTATTTTAAGCTAAGAGGAAGAAAAAAAAAACAATCTAATAGTAGTATGCAATCATCTTCAGTTAGATTTTAAAATTTTCTTCTCACTGTAATGTAAAATTTTTTACTTACAACATATACTCTGGATAAAATTATACAAAAGTGTAACAATAGCTTCATACAATTTTAGAACCACTGGTTTAGTTGGGTGGGCAACATTGAAAGTTCATGGGCCAAGGAAACGGCAGAGATTTTGATAATTAGAATTCCAGCGTGTTATCTTTGTTTTGGGTGGAATAAATCTGCCAATGAGCGTCGATGACACCGGATGTACGTGATAAGACATAATTAGGGAGACAAAGAAATACTAGCCCATAGTGAGTTTTTAGCCGCACCAATCCCTAGGCTGGAATAAGATTCATTAATATGTAGATGAGTTAGAAAGGGTATTAGGGGGCCAATCAAAAGTTCTGGGGCTTTGGGGCACATGATAATTCACCATCACATAAAAAGAGATGTAGCGGAAATTTCGGAAGACTGGCGAAAGACATCGAGACCTACCGATCGACAGAACGACTATAGAGATAGAGACATCAGGACACCATATTAGATATACGTACTCTTGCCTGTAGGGCAGTATACATATTAGATATACATACTCTTACCGCAAGACAGTATACATACTAGATATACGTACTCTTGCCTGTAAGACAGTATACATGTTAGATATACGTACTCTTACCGCAAGACAGTATACATATATTGACAAGTTATTAAGTATACGTACTCTTATACGATAAGACAGTATACAGGTGTTCAGAGAGAAATCAAGTTATTAAATATACGTACTCTAAATGTAGTCACCAGAGCTCAGTCAAAGAAAGAAATCAATAAAACACAATCAACTGATAATATAGCTGTAAATACTGACTGTCTCATGAACATTTCAAGAGAACAATTGTCTCAATTACAAAAAGAGGATCCTTCCCTAAAAAGATATTTTGAATTAGCTTCAGCAGATCAGGCACATGAAAGAATATTTATTCCATATTGAGCAGGACATCTTAATAAGAAAATTTAAATCTTCAGGTGGAGTGATCACACAAATATTAATTCCATCCACACTGAGAAACGATGTAATACAAACAGCACATTCAAGCCCTTTAGCAAGTCATATGGGTGCAAAGAAAACCTTACAAAGAATCAGACAACATTGTTATTGGAAGGGTCTATTGAGGGATATAAAAGTTTTTATCAAGTCTTGCACAGCATGTCAGAAACATAACAACATAGGTCCCAAACACATTGCCCCATTGCAACCCATGGATACCACCTCCGGAAAGTAAACCATTTGAAAAGATAGCAGTTGATATCATTGGTCTCTTATCCCATTATGTCCCATAGAAAGCACAGATTTGTTCTAACTATGTTAGACTTTTCAACGAGATGGCTAGACGCTAAACCACTATCAGATATATCAGCTGAATCGATTTGTCATGCTCTTTTGTCAATTTTTACTACAATGGGATTTCCTGACATTATTCTTTCTAACAATGGAACACAGTTTCGATCCCAGGTTACTCAGGCATTTATGAAGATGTTCCAGAATTACTCAAGTCTACTCTGCAAGGTACAGACCTCAAGCAAACGGAGCCATTGAGAGAGCTAACCAAACCATCAAACAGATGTTAAGAAAAATAATGGAAGAACATGAGTCAAGACTGGGACTTACATCTACCATTAGCCTTATTCTCCTATAGAAATACCACATGAATCAGCGGGTTTCTCACCATTTGAACTGATGTACGGCAACAATAGAAGAGGTCCACTCAGCTTATTTAAAAACAACATTCTTCCAACAGATGAACAGATATTGTCCCCTC